>JAUBOC010000011.1:20164405-20187794 GCA_032275365.1 Anablepsoides cearensis | reverse complement strand
ATACACCAATTTCGATACGGCCGAAAAACCACCTCATCCTAGCGCAAAAACATTTTGTCGAAAAATGGAAGTTTTTTTTTCGAAATTGACATGTTTCCATTGAGCAAATTTATTTTCGAAGTTCTAATTTGCGCATTTTCATGGTCAATGGGAACGCGTTAAATGCCAGGTCCCCATAAAGATAGCTGCACTAGACCGTGTGTGCGTGAGTATGTTTGTTACCTGGTGGGGACGATTCTTCTAACAATTTTCCCGGTACACACATCTTTGTTAGGAACTACTGTTCCTTATGGGAACAAAAGCCCGGTCCCCATTGGGGGAAATACCTTTGATGGGTGGGTCAGTGGTTAGGTTTCAGGACCAAGGTGTGAATTGAGGTTAGGTTTAGGGTTAGAGGTCAAGGTTGTGCTATAGATAGTCCCCCAAGGATAGAAAAATGAATTTGTGTGTGTTTTGGTGGGAGCTCGTCCTTGTCTGCCTGCCTTGATGAGGCGGACGTCCTGGTGGGTCAGAATTGGAGGGCAGTAAAGCTTCATGTACGGATCACCAGATGGCCTGTTTTCCTGTGTGCAGAGAGCCAGACGCATCCTTGAAAAACTGAACTTCCACAGTAATTCACAAGCTCTGTTGTCAAATACACGAAAGAGAAAAAGAGCTGGATGATCTGGAAAGGAAAAAGCGACAGGGCAGAGCTTTAGAAACAGGAGCGCAGCTGCATCCTCAAACCTCTTTGAGTTCTGTCAAACTGTGAGACGATTCATGTTGAATAACAGCTTCACTAGTGGGTGGGGGGTGAAATACAAAGGATTTAAGTCATTTTTTTGTGGATTTGAAGACAACACACCCCCTGCTTGCCTCACTGCCAGACAGTTCAATCTACTAACAAAGTTCTTTCTTCGAGGACATAATTAGTTTCCCATTTAAATCTCATTTGCCTCTGAATGACCCACATCTTTGCACAGTCTAATTTTCCCTCTGTGGTGTCTGTTTTCTCTCTTCCTCCGAGCAAATAAACAAGCAGGCTTGAGATGGTATTCTTAAAAAAAACGTCTCACACCAAACTTGGGGAATCTAACAGCATCGCAGGGAGTGTTTGTTTCTCCTCCAAATAGGTATCAGGGAGACACATCAAAGCTGGTCTGTGTGAGCTCCCAGTTTGATGTTCACCAGATTACACACTTACTGCAGGCTCTGAAAGCTAGTGGACAGCAGTCTGGCTTCTGACATGTGTCGATAGATATTATAATAACTGTTAAGTGATGGGTTACTGCTGACCTAGAGAGTTACCAAATTTGTGGCGAGTGGACTTATTTTGTCTTTACAAAAAGTAAAAAAAAAAGAGGTGATATAAACTATACTAAAACTACCAGCGTTGAAAGGTTAATATTGAACTCTTTGAAGTAGTTGATTGGGAAAAGTAAACTTAACTCCATCCAGAGGGTCTTTATTCGGGTCTGTTGTGCAGCTGCAGGGTATGAGGGGCATATCCAGTCCGTTTCTCCAGGAGCTCGGTTGTAATTGAGCCCAGCAGTGTACACTGGTAACTATTCGTCTGCTGAATAATGGATAAACCCAACAGCTTTTTCACTGGGAGCGATTCTCTCGCATGCATGGCTCCTGTCTTTAAAATGACAGCTGGAACGCCTGCTTCCAGTGGGGCCACTCGGGATGAGGCTGCCAGGGGGAGAGGAATCCCAAACACACTTGGAAAATGTGTAACTAGTGACTCATCTGTGTCATAATAAATTACTTATACTAAGGACATGTCCTAACACTTTAAAAAGTTTATTTTTTTAATTTAAGAAAATAAATATTTTAGGATTGTAGAACTTGCCTTCCTCTTTTTGTTGCATTTTAGTTATTATACCATGTTGCAGTCTGATGTGTGTGTATTGGGGTTGGGCAAAATCATAATGTGTGCAATTAATCGTCAGAAAAAACTTTTTACATCCTTGAATCTCCTGTGGTAGCCACGTGGAGCTTGCTAAACGCGTGCCAGTACAAAGCACCCCTCCCCCGATGCTTTGTTGTGAAGACGTGCTGAAGTGGGAGTGTTAGAAACAGTAGGAGGTTCTAAAAGGGACAGAGGCCAATTTTCCCCCCTTTAAAGTGCCTGTGACATGCTTATTCTTCAAATACAAAAAGTCAAAGAAAACCTCTTTTTACTAAGAAAGTTGAAACAGTAAACATTATTAATAATAATAGTAATACACATTTAACACATTTGTCCCATAACTGGCATATTTTCTTTTGAACTTGGCTCAGCCTAAGTGAAACAGGAAGTGACATCAAAGGGGAACTCTTTAACAAAGGAAGCTCCCTGGTCTTTGTTTATTGAAACAATGTTATTTGACTCGTCTTCATTTCTCTGACTCAAAATAATCTTAAGAAACATCAGATTCTTCTCTACAGCCTGGGTTGTTGGCTGTTGTAGCAAAACTCTGTTCACATCCAGACATTCCCCTTTCACATCACTTCCTGTTACTTCATTGGCAAATATCTCAACAACTGTTCATCTCAGCAACATGAAATTTATTTTGCAATATTTTATGAATGTCCTCTTTCTAAAAATGTGTTCATATTAATTACAAAAATTTGACACCACAGACACTTTAAAAAAATACTACATGAAACTCCAGCTTTGGTTTTCTTCAATATTCGCCTTATCTCTGGAACTAATAAAACAAGGAGTCATAGCGCCTAATTGTTTACCTGAATTTCCTCATTAAGCACTCAAAGGTGTGGTGGCTGGATTTTTCCAGAGAGGGGGATGTTATTGTTTCCACAACAGCAGGGCTTCTTTTCCTCTGTAGCTTTTCAGCCCCAGTGACTCATACTCTCACTTGACATTCCCCACATCTCTGTCTTCACATTAAACAGGTCTGTTTTACTTGTAATTTTGTCAGTGAATTACTCTGATGGTTTGAACATAAGTAGGCACAGTCTTGACCCCTGGGTCTAATCACCTGTAATCATGCTGTCGCTCAACAAATTCATGTGCTATTATTATTATTATTATTATTTTTCACGATTAACCCACCTAATTTTTTTTTGTCTTTTTATCTGGACAAAGTTGCTGTTTTACTGTATTTTCAATATTTCGTTTCAATGAAAGTATCAAACTAAGCGGCTAACTCTCAGGCGCCAAGCTGGACCCTCTGACAGTCAGATATAATTTTGTGTCACCCCGTTGAAGCCACAGCCATGGCCTGGAGCTTTTTGGACAGGTTGAACGTTCTGTCCAATGAGCTGGGCAGGCGCACTTGGCTCGGTCCTGATGTGTTTTATGCATTTTGGAGAAGCAAAAGTTGACGGGGTAGAGGCAGTTATGGAAATGAATCTTTAAAGCCTGCAAGTGAATGTACCGTCTCCAGCCAGCACTGCTCACCTCCGGCCCCTCTGAGTGCATGCAAATTGATTGCTTTGGCTGGGAGTCGTGTTCAACAGCCTGTGGAATTTCAAGGACTGTACGTCTTGTCGGAAAGCACCTGAATTTTTCATTGTCAGGAGATGGAAAGTGTGTATTTTTTTTGTGTGTGTTTTCTTTACGGGGGCGGGGGAAACAAGGAGGTGATGGTAACACTGCGATGGTGACGAGATGTGGCTTTCTGTCTCGGACCAATTCTTTCACTCCTCTCCGCAAACAGGTCAAAAAAACATCAGAGGCCACTCTGACCACCATCCAGGACATGGTAACCATTGAAGACTACGATGTGTCCGAGTGTTTCCACCACAGCCGGTCCACCGAGTCGGTCAAGTCCACCGTGTCAGAGACGTACCTCAGCAAGCCCAGCATTGCCAAAAGAAGGGCCAACCAGCAGGAGACGGAGCAGTTTTACTTCATGGTGAGTATAAAGCAGTGCTGTGTTAGGAAAGGATGAAGTAGGATGACATCACTTATTTGATTTATTTCTGCACCAAGTACCTCTGATGCTTTTGCTTGTAAAAAAAAAGCATGTTCCTTCTCTGATTATATTCTCTAAAATTAATCTGACAACCAGAAGTCAGAGCATTTCTTTCTCTATAAATGATCTCTTACGGCTCTTTATCTTGCACATGAAGCCCTTATGAAATCTCTAATCAGTGGGCAGAGGGCTTACTCTCCCTAAATATTTCCATTTTATAAAGCAAGCAGCTATCTTGGTCCAGTTGGAAGATGGACATGCTCTGATAAGGGCTTTAAAAGGGCTTGCAGTGTGTCCCTTGCCCTTGGCTGCCTTATCATTGATTGCTGTCTTGAGAGCGGGCTCTCTGGCTGGCACTCAGGGCTGCCGTGTAATTACTCTCAATTCTCCACAGAAATTCCGTGAGTTTCTGGAGGGCAGTAATCTCATCTCCAAATTGCAGGCCAAACATGACTTGCTGAAGAAGACACTTGGTGACGGTATGCTCTCTTTATTTATTATTCTTTCTTTTTTTTTTTAGCTCAAACTGCTTTTTCCTTTCTTGTATTTTTTTTTTCCTGTCGACACATTAACTCTTATTAACACCCACACAAAACAAATAATGAATTATTGATTTTAGTCCTGTTTCCTGTGTTTGGACTCTAATATTTATACATTTTCTGTAGAAAAAAAACTTTCATTATTTGCTTTTTCTCCCCACTTGTGAGAATTATTTGATAGTAATCTGGGTTTTATCCAGTTAGGCCAGCCAGCTGAGGGGGGATTGTGTATTATCCGTCTTAGCGAATGATTTTGCATTAGATGGGCGGTGGTCATTGCAGCGGACTCTCCTTGTTCTACGCTGGTGTGATTTCATCTCAGTCATTATAATAACCTTGGTGGTCTTTGTAAAATTGTCCACTTAATGAGTAATCAAGGCACGAGCTGACAATGATGAGAAATGCCCGCTGTTTCTCACACGCTATTATAATCAAAGAGAAGCATGAGTCAGAGAAGAGGCGGGTTATTCTCTGTTCATAGGAGCAGCCGGCCCTGCGTTTGAACCATCTACAGGTTCACAGAATATTTTTTAAACATGTTTCTGTGCATGATTTTATTTTACTTGTCAAACGTTTTAACCCTGCGAAGTCCTGTAATTATTGTCTCCATGCATGGGTGCTTCACCGTGCAACTGTGTCCTGTGGGTTTTCATTTTTTTTCTACTGTAATTGTATGAAGTAGAGAGGAATGTGTGCGTGCATACGTGCGAATGTGTATGCGTTGGATAGGTTTTGTTTGCGTTGCTCAAGGGGCCAGCAGCTGTAGACAGATGGCAGACTTCAAATGCTTGACTAGCCGTATGCACGGTGTACCGCAGGGACCTCAGAGACAGGTCCTGGCTTGTCCACCCAACTACAGTAACTCCAGTCTCACGTGTCTCTCTTTCGTTTTTTTTTTTTTTTTTTGTTCTTGCTGTAGGCCACAGAGCTGACTACATGACCACAAGGTAAAATACACACTGCCACATCCGCACACATGTCCGTATTAAATCATGTTACCCACCCAGACCTTCAGTCGTGACAGAAACGTGTGTAAAGTGTTTCAGCTTCGTCACGATTAGGTCACATTTCCACATTACTGCTTGAAAATAGAAACCAAAGCAAAGTTGCCAGAACTTGCAATTATGTAAATGACCAGTGGAGATTAGCTTTACTAAAAAAACTAACCTGTAATCTGAACATGTAGCAAATAATGACAACTCCCAAATATTAGAAAATTTGCACCTCTTTGTAGTTTTGAAAACAGGTATTTTTGATTCTGAAGTCACAACTAGCTCAACTGTCAGACATTTCGAGAGATTTACTTGTCTGCCAGTGAAAAGGAGGCCTTTTTTTGTAGAACTTTATTAAGAACAACAATCAACAATCTCAACAAAACAGCAAACTATACCAACATATAGAAACAGTCATACTTCCAAACTATAACAATTAATTCTAAAAATAAAATAAAAATTTCACATTGAGTGAAACTAATCTTAAATATTTTTTTCTTGTTTGTAAAGTACGCCAAAAATGTCTGTTTTGTTATTTTTATGATATTATAAGGCCAAACAAAGGACCGAAAATTGGGTCTAAAAACAGACTTTAGTAATTGCTGTTCAATTTGGATCACTTCTGGTGTAAAAAATATCTTTATGGTAATTGTAAAATGATAAACCCATAAATTCAAAGTGTTTTGTTTACAAAGAAGAGGATAACATTACAGCAGCTTACGTCTGTCCTTCATTATAAAGTCTGTTTTTAAAGTGCCTGTGACATCAAAATTTTTGTAATAATACAAATGCATTTTTGGAAAGATAACACTGAGGACATTTTACAAAATAATTTTCATGCTGCTGAGATGAATAGTTGTTGAGATATTTGCATGTGAAGTAACAGGAAGTGATGTCAAAGGGGAACGTCTGCATGAAAACAGAGCTAAGCTAAAATGCTCAACAGCCCAGACTGTGGAGAGGAATCTGATGTTTTAGATTATTTTGAGTCACTATCAGACAGAAACAAAAAAAAGTGTCAGAGTTTAAATAATAATGTTTCAATAAACAAAGACTAGTGAGTTCTTTTTCTTAAAGGAGTTCCCCTTTGATGTCACTTCCTGTTTCCCTTTTGTCCAGCCAAGTTCAAACGGAAATAGGCCAGTTATGTGTCCAAATGGGTAAAATAATGTGTGGTATGCCAAGTTTTATAAATAAATAAAAGTTGTTGTTTTTTTGACATTTTGTATCTGAAGGATGAGCATGTCACAGGCACTTTAAACAATACCTGGGACGTCAGGGCTGATTGAAGTGTGATGTATGTTTTACTGAAATGTCAAACTATGCTTTGATTTGTTGTTTTGAAGGTCAATTATAGTTTGCTGCCCTATTGTTAGAAATTAACATTACAATCTTCACTACAAGGTGTTTTGCACTGGTAGGTCACTTTCTAAGTTTTCCTAAGTTTAATTAGAAGTGGGGGGAAAAAATGTTCTCTGTTGCGTTAAAAAGAGTTTTAAAAAGCTCACCGGAACTTCGTAGTTAAACGTTTTTGTCCCTTTGGCTGAGCAGAACTGGACTCTTTTAATCTTCATTCCTGTGGGTCACGAGCAGCCAAACTGCATTATGTCACCCGCAGCCGCACACACGTGGCCACGCTGCTCCCTCCAGGGCCCGTCACGAGATGGATGCTGACACGTACCCGCGGTCCCAGTGGGTCTGACATTTCACTGTGCCTTGTGATATGTCAGGGAGAAAAGTTGAAATTTTATTATGTTAAGAGGAGGTTTTATTATTTTTTTTTATATAAATTTAATTTAAGTTCCTGTTTTTGAAGGCCAAAAATAATGCTATGAAAGAACTCATAAAAACTGAATTATTTACTTTTTCTAACCAGCTCTTTGTATTCTAGACATCCCAATGGGCTGTTCAAAACCCTCACCGGCACCCGGCGGGCTAGACCCCGCTCTATTTGTAATTTTAGATTGTTTAACGGCAATTTGGAGTCATTTATCAAGGTACAGGTTCACAGTCTACTGAGGAACATTTCTTTCTCCTCCTCTTTTTCTGTCTTGCTCTGGCTTTCTGACCATTTTGGTGGGTTTCCCCCGAAGCATCTGAGCTTTGATTGATTGTCAACCATCAATAATAATAAAAAAAAATGTTTGTGCTAAGATGGATTCTGGAAACCTTTCCCTGTGAGTCAGTGAGCTCGGGCAGCCGGCGTCTGAGGCGCAGGGTGGCATTGATGGATCTGGAGGGTCGCGGGAGGAGAGGCGGTGCAGTCGGAGGGATAAATATTTGTGTCTGTCAGCACCCCGGGGCTCACTGCTGAGCTGGCATGTCTGTGAGCCGCTCTGGCAGAGATATCCTCTGCTCCTCGTCCAGAGCAGGAGCAGAGGCCAGCGACAACAACGGGATAAATGGTGGCCGGGGGGGCGGGGCAGATGCCAGACTGATAAGGTGTGCTGCCTCTCTCCCTCGGCCTTTCACTGCCTCTCGCTGGTGGCCAGATCACATGCTTTACTGTGGGGTTTTGATGCCAGCACAGGGTGGAATGAGGGTGTTTTCATGGTAAAGGCTTTGGTGATCTTAATCTTGATCTTTCTATTTTTTTTTTCTGTGTGCTTGTTTTTCTTTCTCCATTTCTGCTCCTTGTAATTTTCACCAGTAGCCGTGGACGCCGGAACTCACACACTCGGCATCAGGTAGACACTGAGGCGGTTTGGGACTTGGGTCTTTGCTCATTTCCTCCCTCTCTTCTGGATTAACAAGATTTTCACTTCATGTTTTTGTCCTGTTGTTGTTTACTGACTTCTAAAAGCAGCTTTGACAGACTGAGTTTTGTTGTTTTGTAGTATTTCCTACTATAAAATAAAACCACATCGTGACTTTGAGTCAATTCACGTGACAAAAAGCTGCCAACTCAGCATTTTATGTTTAAACAAAAAACATTGCATTACATCATCCAGCAGCATCAACCTTCATATCTCGACTTTTGCTGATTTTTCAGATTATTATTGTTTTTGTTCTGGCCCATTGCAACTGCATGAGAGCTGTAAACACATCAACTGCATAATTAGAAGCTTGTAGGGAGTGCCAGTCCAGCACCGAGATGCAGCTTTCATGAAAGCAGATCAAGAGTGCAGTGAGTGCTTAAGAGGAGGTTATACTACAGCTTCTCATCTAACCTCCACATTTAATGTGTGGCTCTTTAGATAAGCTCTCTTTTATTAAACACAGGTTGCATTTAAATGGTTGAATTCAGATGCAGTTCAGTAACACTAATGGACTGTTGAAAATGGTATCGGACAACATATTTATTCAAACTTGTAGAAGGCTTTTCTATAATCCATAATCTCCAGTTGTAATAAGAGATGAACAAACAAACAAGATGACGTCAACTCAGTCTTTCAAGAGCTGAAAAAAAAAACTACTTTCACTTTGCATTCAAATTTTCCTCCTTTGTTTGAATTGTGTGTGCATGTTTACTTTTGACATTATGTTGCATTCACCTGGTAGAGCCACTGTTAGTACTCATGGGATGATAATTTATTATTACTTGTAATACAACATGTGTTTTAGGCAAATATGCATAAAGAAATATAAAAACTGAAAAATGTTAATATAACATTAGTAATGGTTGCCCTTCAAAATGTCTTAAAAAGCATTATTATTCTATTACATATTGATTTCATTTAATTGGACAATACAAAAAACTTACATCATTATCACACATGAGGTAATTGGTGTGGCTCTAGCTTGTATTTTTGTGATAAAACTATACAAAAAACATTTGAAATAAATAGACTGTTGTGCTTTTTTTGCCTCCACAGGATTCTGGACAAGCCATCCCACGAGTGGTTGAAAGTTGTATTCGCTACATAAATCTATATGGTGAGTTACGTACAGGCGGCCCCGTTAAGCCTTCAGACCTGATCTTAAGCTGCTTTTACATTGTCCACTCTCAGCATGAGTGGCTTCGCCCTAATTCTGCCCGACCCGGCCGGTCACGGTCTCAGTAGTTTCCATATGAGTGCTGCCTGGATGTACGTGGTCGGTCTAACATGGCTGCCCAAAACTTACCACAAACAAGTGAATAAAACAAGAATTAAGTCAAAAAACTCTCACCATTTTCTGCCAAAATGGCCAAATCAAAGTCACCTTTTTCGTCCGCTGAGTTTTTAAAAAGGTCAGTTTGATACTTGTGACAGAGACGCTCTGATGATTGACATCGCTCTCTGACCAATCAGTGAGCTGCAAACTGCTGGCGTCGAATCTTTAACTCTACTCAGCCCGTTCAAAACAAAAGCAAATAGGCTTTAGGAACAGAGGTGAAAGTGGGTGGGACCACCCAATGTAAAGACCCTGAACTTGGGCCGGGCCAACCCGGTTAGACCCAAGTCGAGACCATGTAAACCATGTAAACCATGTAAAAAGCCTATTAGTGTCTTTCTTTGTGGAATTCCTCTCACAACCCAACTGTGACTTGTATATTCTTAAAGATAATCTTGTTTTAGTGACCCTTGGCGTAACGGCAGGCTTTAATTGTTTGGGTGTGTTCATAGTGCAGTTTTTTTTTTAATTTGTGTTTATTTCTTTTATTCACTGTTATGGAAAAAGTCCGTTTTCATCCTGTTTATAAAAGTGCAACATTTTCCACTCAGCCTGTGAGAGAGGCAGCTTTGAAACAAGGGAATGGTTTAAAAGTCTGCCTTTAATTAGGATTTGAAAGGAATCTTAGAATTTTGTCTTGACTCTTGACCTCTCCGCTCATTAAATCCCAATCCTAGCTGGAAGACACTTGAGTAAAGCCTGATTGTGGTCTTTCTAATTCTTGTCTTTAATTAGCAAAGTGAAGGGGGCTTGGCAAACAGGATGTGTCTTTAGGCCCAGCTGAAGAGTGTGGGTGTTTTGTGTTGCCTTTTCTCACCTCCTGTTTCTATTTTTTTTCCCCATAACCATTTTTTTTTTTATTCGTTTTTCTAAAGGCCTCCAGCATCAAGGAATCTTTCGTGTTTCTGGATCCCAGCTGGAGGTGAATGACATCAAGAACTCGTTTGAGAGAGGTACACTTCTCTGGCTTTTTCCTGAATTCTGTATAAACATGTTTGATTTTTTTTTAATTGTTTAATCAAGATGGTACAACTAGAAGCTCATTCAACAGATTAACCCTTTAGACCACGGGGCTTTTTGAAATGCGAACCACTGTATTTAAGTTTTCACATAAAATCATGTGAATTCTTATATGTTCTTAACGATGTGCACCTTTTTGTGTTTTAGGAAACGACCCTCTGGCAGATGATGCGAACAATCATGACATCAATTCGGTGGCCGGCGTTCTCAAACTGTACTTCCGTGGTCTGGAGAATCCTCTTTTCCCTAAGGAGCGTTTCAATGAGCTGCTGTCGTGCATCAGTAAGGAAACATATATAGATTGTATCTATGATGCGCTTGTTCTTTTCTGGTCAGATTTTTTTAAATTATTTAAGCTCTCTGTAACCTAAACATGTTTAAAATTCAAGCAACATTTCTGCGTTTTATGCAAGGAAGCTGAAAACCCTCCCTGCCAACATTTTGACACCTTTTGGAGACTGCCTTGTGAATGCTGTTCACCAGCTAGTCGCCAGCACTCACAGCCCAGTGAGAGACTACCTTGGGCCCACAGCTTTCCTCACTTGTGGATCTTGAAATGGCTGCAGGGCTTATTCTGTTGTGAAGTCTTCACAAGAATAGTCACATTGCCATTTTAACTGAGACTTGGTTCTGAGAATAGTCAGCTCTTTGTCTGGCTTTTCCTGGTCTTTTAAGACTCTACGTGGGGAACAATTGAATATCCACAAGCTAGAGTTCCACAATGTATATTTTGATCATTGCCATAGCAATGTTTGTGTGCATAATAGTCACATTGGAGGCCCTGTTATGTATGAGGCAAAATATATCAATGTGTAAACTATAAGTCATTGCACTAAATGGTCGTGTTACGGCTTTTATTTTGACGGGTTGCTTCCACCGGCGGAAGCGTGTGGCTTTGTGTAAAAAATAAATAAAATAAAAAACTAGTTTTGTTGTAACACTTCTGTGACAAGAAATGGCAGTGTGTTTTTGGAGCTGTGGAGGAAAATGACAAGGATTATGTAGAAAACGAAGAAGAAAAGAGGTAAAATACGGATTAGCATGAATGCTAATATTTAGCTTGACGGAAACAGAAACAGAAACTAAGCTTGACACACATTAGATTTGTTTATTGGTGAAAAAGTTAATCAAGTTTCCTCATGATAGAAGGAAACATGTCCCAGCACAATAAAAGCAAGCAAAAAAATATAAGAATAACTCTCAAATATAGACAAAAACACACTTGTAACGCACAAAAAAAGGGAACATCAGTGCAGGTTCATTGTCAACAAGATGACAGGATATCTTAATGTTATTCAAGTCTGTTTTTTTTTATACTGACATACTCCTCGCAGGGTTAGAAAAAAATCACAATGTCAGTTTTTTCCAATATCCTGCTGCCCTACATTGCAAAAAATGTCTATCTAACCAAGTTTTAAAATCTTATATCCAGCCAAAAAATCTATTTGATCTTGTTTTGAGACAGATTTACTAAACAAGAACTGATTGTGTAAGAGTATTAATCTTGTTTTCAGAATGAGTAAGATTATGTGTCTTGTTAGCCTGAAAATTTGACTCAAATTAAGTCGAAAATTTCTGCCAATGGGGTAAGAAAATTCCACTTGGTAAGATTCTTGAAATACTTGATTTGACTCAATTTTTTCTTATTTCAAGAATCTTACCAAGCAAAAATTTCTTACTCCATTGGCAGAAATTTTTGACTTAATTTGAGTCAAATTTTCAAGCTAACAAGCTAAATTATCTTACACATTCTGAAAACAAGATTAGTATTCTGACACAATCAGTTCTTGTTTAGTAAATCAGTCTCAAAACCAGATCAAAAATACTTTTTTGCTAGTTATAAGGTTTTAAAACTTGGTTAGAAAGACAGTTTTTGCAGTGTACCAGAAGCTCATCCGAGCATGTGTGCTGCAGTGTTTTTTCATAAATTCGTGTTTAAGCAAACTTTAGTGTAGTCACCAGTGTGTGAAGTGGGTCTTTGTGTGTCTCCTTGGTGGACCTTCACACAGTCGTGCCGGATGAGTGATGGGGATTCCCTGTTTACATTCCACTGCTCAACAAGCCAGTGATTGCTGTGTGGGTTGGGTGCCTAGAAGGCTTCATATTAAAAATCCTGTTTCCCATGGAGCAGCTCCAAGCAGCTACATGATCATTTATCAGTTTCTGCTCACCGCCGTATACTGCTCGCGATAGTTTTCATTTTGGAATTAGCAGCAGACTTGTTTTGCACAGTGGTGATTACAGATGTGTTTGTTGTAAAGAATAAGTCTTCATTAGAAATGACCTTTTAAATCGTAGCATCGGAAACTCCCCGGAACCACACCAGTTGGGTATTCATGAAAAATTAAATGCATCACAAGTATCCTAGAAGCCCAAATCCCAGATGACACAAAATGGCTGATGGATGACAAGGCTATTTTTAGCAGCCAGCAGAGCCTCAGCTCATCCAAGTAAAACAGGAAGGCTGCTTCAGGTGGAACAAATGATATGATAATACAAGACACAAAGGCTGGCGCTGTCTTCACATGTAGAAGCGTACAAGCAGGAAAAGTTTCTGTTTTTAGTCTTCAAATACAGCTATATCTATAAAGTCTATTGCAGAGATGATAATCTTTGATACTCAGTTCTGTAAGAGTTACAATACAAGGAAACACTGTATATAGATACAGGAAGCTGTAGAGGAAAGTGCATGTCAAAGTTTTAAAGGGGAACAAATAAGAAAAATTCACTTTTTTCCGTTTTTTTTTTTTTTTTTTCTTTACTTACATTTAAGTCTGTACTGCTTCTAAAAACAATCCAGGCACCAAGAAAATGCAATCAGAGGTATTTTTACTAAAAGTAAATGTATTTTTGTGTGTCTTGAAATGACCTGTTTTCAAACACCGCTGTTTGTGATGTCACAAGTCGCACTCCAGCCCACCCCAACCTGAGCCCAGCTCATCTCCTGGTAACCCAAGCAGAGACTCTGCCCACTTTTTCACAGGGACGGTTCTGCTGTTTTAGAACAGTCATGGAGAGCAGAGATGTGTGGCTTGATTTTATTTTTATTTTTGATGGCAATGTTTTAGCAAGAAAGTTGTAGTTTGTGTAAATAATTTCACCATGAAATAAAATAGTACTTTCAACTGAAAAGAAACTGGAAGTAAACTTCTGGAGGAGGGCGGAGTTAACGTAAACAAAAGGTTGGGAGGGGGTTTTACATAGCAACTTATGCAAAACAGCACATTCTGAAGAGAGCTCAGAACAAACAGATCTGAAAAGGTGAAATTTCACTTTCTGAGATTAATTTTGTCAATTAAATCAAATGAACATGTTTTGTATAGTCCACAGATGGATCCTAACTTGGTCAAGGACCCCTATATTAGGTCACCTTTAACAAAATTCGGTTTCTACCTGTGCAGATTTTCCAACAAACTTAATAGAATATAAGTTGTCTGTTGGAAGAACAAGTCTGGCTTAGTTTTCATATGATGTAGAAGTGCATCAGCAGAAAAAAATAATATATTTATAACATTTACCACAGAGAAGCTGCTCTTTTCTGGGTATAATGCTCAATATTTTAAAGCACTGGAAGTAATACAGACACACAAAGCAGGGGAGCCAAAAATAGGCCATGCTCATTTTTCTCTAAAAAATCTGTACCTGTTTAAAATGATAACACCTTAATGGGTTTTCAGAAGTTTTAATGAAGAGAAGTGCATCTAACAGAATTCATGGCATGTGAATATTTTATGTGCTTAAAACAAATGCATCAACAAGTCAACCCTCTGTCACATTCGTAGGTTTTAGGTGACAGTCTCCTCTACATGTCCACAGCCTGATCTAACCCAATAGAACATGTAATATCCTCCTATGGAAGGAATGTATAAAAATAAAACCAGTTTATTTCTTAACGTTATTTTGTATATTTGTCTTTTTTGCTGCTATAGGAATAGAAAACCTGTATGAGAGAGCGCTGTACATCCGTAAGATCCTCCTCATCATTCCCAGATCAGTCCTTATTGTGATGCGCTACCTCTTTGCCTTTCTGAACCAGTGAGTTTATAAACCAGTATAATTCTATGTTTTACTAAGTCTTGTTCCTACTTGAATTAAACTCAATTAAAGTGTGAGTTAAGATAAATTTCCTGTGTTACGACTGTCTTTTATGTTCTTTGTAATTTCCTCCCCTTCCAGTCTGTCTCAGTACAGCGATGAGAACATGATGGACCCGTACAACTTGGCCATATGTTTCGGCCCTACGCTCATGCCTACACCAGACAGCCAAGACCAGGTCTCCTGCCAGGCTCATGTGAACGAGATCATCAAGACCATCATCATCCACCACGAGACCATCTTTCCCGATGCCAAAGAACTGGAGGGCCCCATCTACGAGAAGTGCATGGCTGGTGGAGACTACTGGTGAGCAGAGGATTCTTGCCCTTTCATCATTACTGGAAATAAGGCCGTTTCTCAGAAGCGGGTTCGGTTTTCTTGCTCGGTTTCAAGTGAAATTCCAGCTACCAGGACGTCTTGTCGGAGCTGCCTGTAGGTCAGGTAATTTCATCTATTATTAAAGATGCGAAAGATTCCGATGAAGTCACTTCACGCAGCTGCACGCATTTCCCAAAAGAGATGGTTTTAAAAAGTCTGGCAGATGGTGGTGGTTTTCTCATTTCATCTTTATTATTTTGAATGGAACAAAGGCATTCAGCCAAGTTGCTTTCAATGGGGGTCTTGCTAAGCATGTAGGTATGTAGCTAAGCAGCTAAGTAGCATGTGGGGGTTGATCTGACTCAGTATACACGCCAATTAGACAGCTGTAGCCGAAGGAAAATGACAAGGTAAGAATGTATCGACTGACTTTATGTGAACTTCTCTTCAGGTGGGACAGACTGAAACAATCTTATAAATTACTTCAATCATAGCAGGAAGACGTCTCGTGGTGAGAAAGCAATGATTAGTCCAAACACTGGAATCAAACAGGTCAAACGCGAGGCTCGCTTCCAGCTCCACATCTGTAAGCAGGGCTTATCTCCCGTTTCTTCCTGTCTTTATCGCTCTCCGTCGAGGCTGACAAGGAATTATCCCTGACTAGAACTAATCACCCGTCTCAGAGCAGCCGTGTCCCTCGGCAGTGTTTTTTCAAAGCCCTTGGGAGATTTGTTGTCTTGGCAGCTTCACTCTTCTTTCTCGCCGGGGAGGAGGTGGTTGCTGACATGTTGGGATGGGAGGAGATGCTCAGTTCCTGGCGGGGGTAATCTGTGGAGATGGGTGTTGTGGCATTACTGCCAGCTCTCACAGCATGGTTCCACAAGAAAAGTGGTCAGGAAAAAAAAGAGGATGCACCACAGCTTGATTCGGAAGTTTAAAAAAAAAAGCGACAATGACATTTTGTTTGAACTTCCTATAAGCACCGATAATTATCATCATCAGTGATTGTGGAGTAACTGCAAAGATATTTAGGGTAAAACCAAATTGGGAACACAGGTTATTAAAGTGTCTGTGACGTCAAATTTTTGTAATACATATGAATGCATTTTTAGAAAGAGGACATTGATAAAATATTGCAAAAAAAAAAAAAATCCTGTCGGTGAACAGTTGTTGAGATATTTGCCTGTGAAGTAACAGGAAGTGATGTCAAAGGGGAATGTCTGCAGGGGAACAGAGCTTTGCTACAAAAGCCAACAACTCAGACTGTAGAGAAGAATCTGATGTTTCTTAAGATAATTTTGAGTCACTATGAGAGAGAGATAAAGAAGAGTTCAAATAATATTGTTTCAATAAACAAAGACCAGAGAGTTTTTTTGTTAAAGAGTTCCCCTTTGATGTCACTTCCTGTTTCACTTTGACTGAGCCAAGTACAAAAGAAAACATACGAATTATGGGACAAAATAGGTGAAATTGTATGTGTTATTCCTACTTTCTTAAATATAAAGATGTTTTCATTGACTTTCTGTATTTGAATAATATGCACGTCACAGGATGTTTTTCAGATGCTCTGGTTTACGATGTGGATGACAGTTTGCATGTTGTTCCCCACAGTGAGAGTCCCTACAGTGAGCATGGAGCCCTGGAGGAGGTGGACAATGAGGGAGGGACAGAGACACACACCAGTGAGGATGGTGAGTGACTACACTGCAATGTTTTGTGAACACACTCAATAATAAAGCAAAACAAAAAAGAAAAAACAAGTCCAAGCGTTAGCGTTGTTCCTCATCTGTGGTGTTGCGAGGGTTAAACTCAGCTCTGAGGCGCTCTGTGTGGCTAATCCTGCCTTTCAGCCTATTAAATGCTTTAACCTTGAATGGCCAGCGAGCTGGGCTCAGAATGATGGACAGCCATTCATATTCTAATGCTTCTGCTTTTCCCTCGGGTCCTCCAGGACATCTCTACATCCTCATTTTCCAAATTCTGTGGTGGTCTGCACTCCGTTGACCTCTTGAGGGTTGGGGGTGGGACCTTGTCACTTGAAGGTCCCAGTCAATAAGTTTTATTTCTAATTCCCCTGATTGGTATATGTTTTCAGCTCTAATTTGAATCTTGACGTCCAAGAAAAACCTATGCATTGAGATTTTAATGGTTAAAAAATGGCAACCATTTGCTTTTTAATTAAAATGAGATCATATTTTCAATAAATCCCTTCACCACTCTTTGTTCCAAAAGCGTCTCTGAGCAGCCTGGAAAGGGAATGTTCCTGCTAACTGGGTCCCTCCCTGTGGAGTCCTGAACTGTGGTCAAGTTATTGTCATCAGTTATTTTTAAATTCCCGTGACCTCATTTGGTTTTCACAAAAGCATAAGTCTTTTTCCTGCTGACTTACAACTGCTTTCTTTAACAGACTGGGACTATTTTATTATTATTAGTTTTATTTTATTTTTTTCACTTTTTATTTCAACACTGAAGATTTATTTATTCTTCCTTAAATAAAAAAAAAGACAGTCGGGGAAGGAGAGACAAGTCTGTCGTAGTAAGTGTTCTGGAAGTCTTCACAGACGAGCGTGTTAGAGTTCATTATCTGAGACAGATGATCTGGACAGGTCAGTTTCTTACAGCGTCACATTGAAAGTAAAGTCATGTGATCTGTTCCTTTAATCGTGTTAGTGTGGAAAATGAAAACAAGAGCAACAATAACAAATCTTATGAAAACAAACTACAATTTGTACCTTAATATGTGTTTTTATGTTATCTTTAATCTTCTTAGTATATCAGAATGAAACATAAAATCACATTTTTCTCCAATTATTTTGCAAAATAAAATGAAGTTTACATGCCTTCAAGGATTAAAACCATTTAATGCAGAGAGAAGTGTCTTTTTTAGACTTCTCATGAACCATCAATGCACTAATGTCCTATCTGTTGGTGGAAATCACTACAAGGTCAGAGATGAACTAACTGGAGTATTGATTCTCTATCACTTTGTGGGAATCCATCAGGATATCCTTGTTTGGTGTCCCATCAGGCATACTGTACATATTGGATTGCACGTGTTAAAGGGAAATGTGTCTTACTGTGCAGAATAGGTGACTTCTTGGCAATAAATCGTATCCCGGACCCCTGATTGACGGCACCTGGGGGGACCAGAAGCTCAAAAAATAAGTGTCAATAGTGACAGCAAAATAAGCCGTTTGGCAGAGAGGATATGGCCATTTTTTTCATGTGCGCAACCCACATACTCAGCTTTACTGCTCATTGCACAAATAAATGTTCCTTACAAATGTGGCACCTTTTAAAAGAGACATTAACAGACTTTGTAAGGGTATAAGATTTATTGCCAAGAAGCATTACAACTTTTTGAGCTATGTTTATATAATGGGTGGTTCAGTCTTTTGCAGCAATAATTGTACAACATGACTAAAAGAAACTAAACATGACCGATATTTAAGTGGATAGCCAGCTGTTTTGAGTCTCAGACACATCCTTGCACTGCCAGCACGTGTGGGCTTTGGGTAAACATTTGCAACTCTTACTGGGATGGAAGGATATTTGGATGATTGTGTTGAAGTGAGTGACGTATGAAGAGCATAAAGAAAAGGGAAAGCCCCCCCTTCATGGATCATATTGCCTGCTGTCAGCTTTATTAACAGCCCCGTCCGCTGTAGTGCAATCCAATTAATTCTTACAATAAATTCTTGCTTGTCACATTTAACAGGAGCCACGTCAAATCCACCCTGTCATTGTTGACGATCTACTGACGCAGACAGCAGGCAGCTAAAATGAAGAAATAGAATAAAAAGCAGATGAAGTTGAACAAGACACAAGAAGAAATGCAGAAAACCCTCCTAAATCATATTTTCTTCTTTAAAATCGACTTTGTTGTAAATCCCTCGCATGTTTCCAAGAAAGATACTGAATATCATAATGGATTCTCACAGCCAAGACAAGATTCAGATATTTACTCTGTTCCGTTCCCTTCCTGGCACTATATATATACAGAATCTGTGTTAGATTGAAGCTCTCTTTATCCAGGGACCCCCTGTCTGACTTGAAGTGAGAGAGTGTGAGGAGGAGAGCAGAGGTAGGAGTCGGGGGAGAAATAAAGCTGCTATTTTTAGACCCGTGTTGCCGTAGTGCATGGATAGGGGCTTGAAGGAGTTTACCTATGAATATAAAAAGGAGTGAAAAGGCACCGACGATACTAATGTGGGAACTGAACATAATACTGTGACACTGTGACGGTAAAGTCAGAGAAAATATCACATTTATACCTGTTTACATGAACTTTTTTAGGTATTTTCTAATGTTGCGTTGCCTCTGATGCAGGATTATGTTGGTGCAGTTATTGAGCATTTCTCAAGCCAATCTAATGATGCTTACAATGACTGCCCTGAGTCATATAGATCTCCTATGAAACCTTTCTATAAATATTCTGCTAAACCCCTACAGGGCTTGTTGTGACCCTGGTTTGTTAGTAACTATTGACTACAACTAACACAAAAAGCTGGCTTAGTACACTTGAACACCATGTGTGTCCCTGTGTGCAAACAAACACGACTCTAATGCATTGTTGCCGAGGTGCACACCGAAGTCTCCGCTGCTCCCCCGTGAAGAATTGTGCTGTCTGCAGCAAGACTGCGACATTTGTATCAATCACCGCAAATGTGCGCTCTGGAAAAATGCAGCCATTTCGGCTTGATGTATGTGCCATGTTTCAGATGCCTGACCTGTTTAATCCTCTCTCTCTGTCGACAGAGGGGGAGCCGATTGAAGCCATAGCCAAGTTTGACTACGTCGGGCGCTCCTCTCGCGAGCTATCCTTCAAGAAGGGCGCCTCGCTGCTGCTTTATCAACGAGCGTCTGAGGACTGGTGGGAGGGGAGGCACAACGGCATCGATGGCCTGGTGCCACACCAGTACATCGTAGTGCAGGACATGTGAGTGATGGTTTTCTCCGAAATACACACATACAGCATGTACTTGTACAGCTGTTCACTGATTTCTGCAGAAATTTGTATTTAAGGACACATCAATGTGGGAAACAACTTCTGCAAATTTTGTTTCTTATGATTTTTCTTGGGCCTGTCTTTGTGACTTTGCAATAACAACCTTTTAAATATAAACTGAAAAAGATTACATAAAACCCAGTCTTGCAGTGTGTTTCGCTTTGCTTTGTATGCAAATAGAAGAGCCTTGTCATGCACAGAGCTTAGATGCTCAGTGAATATTAACTAGCCAAGTCACCTCTAATGACCTAACTACTTAAGGTGGGCAGTTTTAAAAGATGAATTTGACATTTAGAAAATATGCTAATTTGCTTTCATGCCAAGATTCTGCCCATACAGAAAATTTGAATTTGTCTTTTTTTGTCTTTTATCAACTCGTTTTTTTGACTGGCACCATTTGTCAGGCGACTGGCAAGGAAACTTTTGCTCATTCTAAAATGTTATGGCATTGCATTGAAATGTAAACATGCATTTAAAATATGTGACCCATCATATCAAAAGGACCTAATCACATTTTCAGATTCCTGCCTTTAAAAGCTACATGTTGATACCTGGATCATTTTGATATCATAAACTTATCCAGAGATATGACTTAATTTGTCTTGTTGGTTACAAAAATACATTACTGTTTGGTCTGAATCCTAATTTTATGTAAATTTATTCAGTATTTTTTGATGTTAATATAAAGAGGAAACCTCAAACAGTATTTGTATATCAAGATTTCCCACTTGGAAAGAAACAAAACATTGCTAGCTGATAGGGAAAAATTCTAAATTTGAATGCGTTTTTTTCTCAAAATCATTTTTTTTTGTTGCTACTGCTCAAAAAAATGCTTCAAAATTTTTTTAGGATTATATTTCTGACAGTTCAAATGATACATTTATAAGGCATTAATTCATTATAATTTGACAAAGTACAATTTTTGCACAAGTTAATAAAAAAAATTCTGCCCGTTTCTCCATATACCTCTTTTGGACTTAATCCTCGTTTCGATGTGACGAGTCAGATATTACTATAAACACACAGGTAGTGTTTTCGCAGTCGTGTGTATTGGGCTACTGAACAACTAAATCTCTCCCTCCGGGTTCAACATCTGACTCGTCCTTTTTAACTTTGCTCCATGAGAAGCTGCGAGCCATCGGTTGACTGAAGGGTCACACGTAGAGGACTTTCAGCCTCATTTGTCTTGCCCGCTGCTCTCATCCCTGCTCGTCTGTGGAGTGTTCTCCATCTCGGGGGGAGGCTTCGCCAGCCCCGCTGTCACTGTCTTGTGCTCTCATCGCTAACAAGCATGCACTCTGCCTTAGCAACCGTTGGTGCCTAATGGACCCGATTCACTGTCTCGTTAGGAGCAGAACAAAATCACTCCAATCACTTAGCGTCCGCCAGACAAAACAGGCCATTTCAAATTTCCCTTTTTGGTCTTTCCTGGTTTCCACTCCCTGCCCTGCTGCTGTCCCATCAACACGCTTCGTATCAATAATTCACCAGTAGGGTCCACTGCTGATGGAGTCTCCTCTTAGTTAATGAAACCTGCTGCAGTACAGGGTGTCCCCAAGTGTTGGAGCATTCCTCTACTCTTGCTAAGCAGCTGGATGAGGAATGTGAGAGCACACACGGTGAGCCTCACTTGTCCCGTATAAGAGCCTGGAAATAAAACATGCAGCGTCGAAGACATTTTAAGAGTTCTTTGGCATAAGAATCTCTCCAAACTTGACTTTCAAGGCCTTCAGGTTTAAGTAGCTGCGTTTCCATTACAAATGTGCGAAAAACTGTGTCAATGTTTTGTTAATGTCGAAAAACAAAACACAGTTTCGCAATTGCGATGTTTCCATTAAGAAAGAAATGCTATTGAAATCACGCGTGAATACGCTTGTTCTCACGATATTCACGCAGTGGATGTAAACAGTCAAGCATGTTGCTACCAAAACACTAGTGATCAGAGGAGATGTTGGCATTTTTTTCAAGGCTTTCGAGCGACAGGCCTCCTATACTTGGGAGTGGATACATATGTGGTGTTTTTGGGAAATTGTAGTCGGTGAGTTTACTACTTTCTTTAAAAATTTTGGCAATTTTACTACTACTTGCTGTTGTCTTTTTCTCTTCATCGTCTTTTCGCCAGTAGAAACAGCGGGTTCTTGATCACGTGACTCCCGTGATGCAAAAAAAAGTGTTTCCATTGCAGTTTTGCGAAATACACCAATTTGGATACGGCCGAAAAACCATCTCATCCTAGCGCAAAAACATTTTGTCGAGTTTTTTCGAAATTGACGTGTTTCCATTGAGCAAATTTATTTTCGAAATTCTAATTTGCGCATTTTCATGGTCAATGGAATCGCAGCTACTGTCAATCTTAAAGTTACCCCTGGAGCAAACTGTCCTTGTTCTGTTGCTGTGTGTGCATCCATGTCTAAAAAGATGACTGTCTTTTATGTGGCCTAATATGTATCATCAGATGCAGCAGTGCAGCTCAGTACGTCTGATTACTGCCACCTGACAGAGACCAACTGTCACATACCTCACTGAATCCCATCCAGCTATCGTGTCTGCCTCTGTGTGTGTGTGCATGTCATTACCACAATGCATCACCAGAATACCGAGAGCACCATGACTCATATGGCTCCCAGGACCTTGGAAGCCAGAGGACGCATGCTGACTCACAGGAAAGAGGATATCAAACACCGTTATTGGAGAACTGCAAATATGAAAGACTGGCTGATTTGCTGAGTTCCACCTTTTTTGCTGTCCTGTTGGGCTCGTCTTGCCGCTTTCCTCCTGGTCACTCCGTGCCTCAATGTCACTCTGCCTCTGCTTCACAGGGATGACAATTTCTCAGACACTCTGAGTCAGAAAACTGACAGCGAGGCGAGCAGCGGCCATGGCGGAGAGGAGAAATGCTTGGGGAAGGACGTCAGCTCCCCCACTGATGCCAGGATCTCCGAGGCCTACATCACCAGGTACACGTCTGCACTGCCAAAAGATGATTTATGCTGATGTGTTGCAAACAGGTTATTTCTTTAGAAAATAAAGACGTTTGAAGGAGAATTTTGTAGCTGATGACAAAAAGCGCCCAAAAAAGTTTATAAAGGCTCAAGATGTGTTAAAAAAACCTCAATATTTATAGAAAAATTCAAAACCACCTTACGAATCCAACTCATCTCAGTCTGTCTCATATCTCTCAGCCGACTTGCCATTGCTAAACTTAATTATATCCCCTCTATCTATCAGCTGTTTCCTGACAGTTCCCTTTTTATGTTATGTAAGTATTCATTAAGTATTTCAGTCCTCCACCTGGAGTAATAGCACTCTTAGATGACACGTACAGTTGTGGTCAAAAGTCTACATACACTTGTAAAGAAACATAATGTTATGGCTGTCTTGAGTTTTCAATAAGTTCTACAACTCTTATTTTTCTGT
>JAUBOC010000011.1:20141324-20162277 GCA_032275365.1 Anablepsoides cearensis | reverse complement strand
GGAGGTCTTTGGAGACCAGGGTCAAAGACAGGTGGAAATGTTTTTTCCCCCTCAGGGTGACCCCTACATTTATTTGTCTATGTTTTTATAGTCGTACATTGGAGAGCTATCTGGCTTTTAAAATATTTCTTATCGAACATCTTCACAGTCACAATTTTCATGATACACAGGCAAATTCTATATCAAAATGTAGGCATTTTTACCTTCTTTCCGCCCTTATTTATGGTTGTGCTATAGGACATATGGGTTTCAGGGAAGTACCACTTCTCTTTCTATCTTCCTCAATGTAAAGTTTCTGTCGTGCTCCAGTTCAGAAGCAAAATAACCATTATTTTTAACTCAAAACTTCTCTGAGATAAAGTTCTGTACAAATTTGAAATTTTCCATATGTCAGAACCAATTTCTTCTCTCAGCCACAGTTCAAGAATTATTTCAATAGAGCTTATAGTTTCCACACAGCATCCGTTTGTTTGAACTAAACTTTTCAGATGTTTTCTTATGTTGAAAGTGAGGCGCTGCGCAGCTGCTCCGCCCTGCCCTGTAACGACATCACAATCTGGCCTTCTGATTGGCTGAGGCTGTTATTGGACAGAGTAGCCTTTTGAGTCACAGAACAAAGATGGATTTTGTGTAATTCAACATGGCACCCAGATTGTTCAGCAGTTTTAAAACTTACAAAGCTGAAAATTGATGGGTTGATAGCTGAGAGCTAACTCAACACATTCTGAATGCTAATCAGACGTTTAAGCTAACTAAGATAACTTAAATTTTTTAAAAAGGCCCAATTTCAGCCTTTTTAAGACTTGCAGAACTGAAAACTGGTATATTAGCAGCCATGAACAAGCTTTGGCAAATTCTGATTGCTAATTAAAAATCCAAAATGGCCGCAATAGCTAAAATGCAAAATTGGGCATAACTCAGCCATTTTTAGACATATTTGGCTCAAATTCCGGATGGTAGTCCATCACAATCATCTCCAACCACTAGTAAATTCATATCTTTATTTAAATTGGAGGGCACGTGGCAAGCTCTTTCATAGTTTCTCGAGGAACTATTCTGGTTATTTTTACTGTTACTTCTACTTCCTTCTGTGTGGCAGAAATTTGCAGCCCATTGTGGAACTATTAGGTGTTAAATACATTTTGTTGTGTACCTGGAGTCTCTGGGAGTGCAGAAAAGTTGAATTTAGTCTCTCTCTGTGCTTCATAGATATCTCTTATCATATTTGTCAACCCGTTTTTGCGACAGAACTGCCAAATAAGGTCTGGTTTTACCAACTACTATTTTGTCATCTTCATTCTCCTCTGGCTCTGGGTCAGATTCTGGCTCCAACATGAAAGGCTGGATGGACAAGTCTTCCATTGTCTTTTAATTGTATCACATTATATTGTAGTAAAATTTAAAATGCTACTGTATCTGCTTACAGTTTATTTGTTTTTGTCCTACTGTTCCAGCAGGCACAGAAAAAGATCTGAACCACCATCTCGTCGGCCCCCCGCCCGCCCCAGCAACGTTCACTGCATGCTGCATTCCTCCCAGCAGGGCCACACTGGGACTCCAGAGATGGGCTCCCCGGTCCTCGGCCACTTCAGCCCACGGGACATGCTTCGCGGTCACAATCACATGGACAGCCCCGAGCGGCGGCGCCGAACCGGCCACGGCAGCCTCACGAACATCAGCCGCCACGAATCCCTGAAGAAAATGGAGAGTCCGCCAATCCGCCGCTCCACCTCTTCAGGCCAGTACACGGGCTTCACCGACGGCCATCACCACCACGGCGGCAAGTCCCTGGACCCGGAGACCATCGCACAGGTCAGCGCGGGACGAGCGGCGACCAGACCGCAGCTCCCTCCACCATCAAAGCCCTGCCCCGCCCTGTAAAAACATAGTCAGTCCCTGTCTTCTGCTTCCTCTGGCTGCAACTGTGTCTGTGTGCTAACTCCATGCAAACACTAAACTTCACAGGCAGACAGCAGGGAGCTTCACATCATTTCTGTAGTTTCATTCATATATCTCCAGTTTGACTTGTTTCGAATGCAGTTTATATGAATAGTGAGGTAATTTGTGTAGAGGTTGTTAGTGTACAGAGGTCAGTGAGAGCACATAATGCTAGGCTTCCTGTCTGCCTTCTGGGAGCATGCTCAAATGAAAATTTCTTGTCTTTATAAGTTTTTTGGCATAGCCATGCAGATGATCGCCACTATATAGTTATATTTCTTTTAACTCTCTGCATGTGTTGCATTCTTGGTGTTTTCTTCAGAATTGTCGTGTTTATTTATTAATTAGCAACAAATGTACTCTTACTTTGTCCTTTCTCTTTCTACTTTCAAATTTAGTTTCTCCTGTTCTTTTAGGTTTTTATTTTCCCTTTCGATTTGTAATCACCAGGGTTATTATAGTTAACTAAAACTAACTAAATAACGAAAACGGAAATTGAAAAAACAGTTAACTAAAATAAATACTGTAATAAAATGATAACGAACTAAAACTGTATAATCTTTTTACAAAACTAACTGAAATTATAGATAGAGTATCCTTAGTTTCACATTAGCTGTGGGCAGCTTACGGCACCACATGATCCAACACTTGTTTACAATCGGCTGCTGCTCAGCATCATCTGCCAAATCACAACTGCAAAAGTTGGGAGAAAGAAGCAACGTCCACTTTGGGATTTCTTTAGATTAGATCACCTTGATTATTCCCAAGGGCAATTTGCTTTTCTTTGAATATGACTGTGAGAAAAATCAAAGCAAGTGTCTTGTAGTGGAAACAGGTGATAAAACAGTACTTCAAATACTTCTCAAGGGAAAAACTGCATGAATCAAGCTCACACAAGATTGCTAACTATGACTATCTTGACATGCTAGCTTCTCTCTCAGCTTCTCTCCCATGAAAAACAAGCAGCAGGTAGCACCGGGTTGTAGAAAACTAATATCATTGTCCTAAAATAATCGCCCAAGTCCTTAGAATAATTGAGTAATTATTTTAGGAAGGTGTTTCTATAATGGAAGCTTTAACTAGCGACCAAATAGCTGTTGGTTAGATAACTCACAGGAACGTCACAAGTTTGATACATTGGCAAATAAACTAGAGAAAAACTAATACTACAACTAATAAAAAATTATCTAAACTAAAGCTAAGCATTAAAAATGCAATAATAACTAATAAAACTAGCAAATCCACTGTAAAAACTTATTCAAACGAACAGAAATGAAAGAAAAAAAGTCAAAATGAAATAAAACTAAACTATAATGAAAAATCCAGTTATAACCTTGGTAATCACAAGCTTTCTCCTACTGATCACATTTTAAAAACCTTTTATAATATCTTCTCTTCACATGCCCCACATTAATAACACTTTTATGTGTGTTCTGTAGGACATAGAGGAAACTATGAACACTGCTCTGAACGAGCTGCGCGAGTTGGAGCGGCAGAGCTCAGCCAAGCACGCCCCTGACGTGGTGCTGGACACCCTCGAGCAGCGCCAGACCTGCGGCGGAGGAGGAGGAGGAGGAGGAGGAGGCGCCGCCACGCTGGCAAGTTCTAGCGAGTCCCTGAGCCCCATCCACGGCGTCATGCTGAGGTCCACCGCCAACACTGAGCCACCCATCCGCCGCAGCACCAGCTCCTCCAGCGAGGCCATGAGCAGCTTCAAGCCCATGGTGGCGCCACGCATGGGGGTGCAGCTGAAACCCCCCGCTTTGAGGCCCAAGCCGATGGTCATGCCCCGATCCAACCAGGTCCCACAGCCTCCTACTGGGTCTGCACAAGACCCCTTGGACAAATCATGTACCATGTAACATCTGAAACTGAAAAAAAAGGAGATAAAAAGCAAAACATCTGTTCCAAAGGTGCTGGGAAATCCTTCCTCTGCCTTTGGTAAAGTTTCAAAAAAAAAAGAAGAGGACTTTAATAAGATCTGAGACCTTTTGTAGGTTTTAGTTACATTGTAGACTTGTTTGTCAGCCAGACAAATCTTCTGTCTCAATGTTGTGCAAGAGTTGTGCGATAAAATACTAATATACTGTATCTGATGTTTACTAAATAAATCTGAACAACAAATCACAGTTGCTTCCTTGAGAATAGAACATGTACCTAATATTAGTGTTAGTTTAGTTTACGGATATTAAAGAACTGAACTGTGCATGCAGCTCCCTGCAGCCCGAAGAAAACTGGAGCGACCACAACGGCGAAACCTTTCGGATGTTTTGGTTCTGCCTGGGAAGGCGATTGGAGGTGTGGTGACGGACGACTTGAGATGTAACAGATTTCAAATTTCTCACTTTTTAAAATGGTGCTGTTGACAACCTGGGCAGCCATTGTTTGAAGGTTGGACTGATCTTGTGCCAGAAGAACTCGAAACCACTTATTTATTCACGGTACTGTGTTATTGGATTAATAGTACTGATATCTGTTCATCCTCCTAGCATGTACGTTGCAGCTTTGTTTGGCGAGGCTTTTCATCTGCTGTGTCTCAGAGAGAGGTCTAAAGCTCACCTCCTTCGCTGGTTTCACTCTAATTTTTTGGGAAAAGAGACAAGAGGATTGGATAAAACCACTATTTCATGATGAACTTTCAACATTTCAGTGCATTCTTGAATCTCCACGCCATTACTTAATAATGTATGTATGCCTTTTTATCTGTATAAACCATAGGGAGGAAAGTGTGTGTAGTTCTGTTAGCGATCACGTTATTTTGCAATGTGGACCACATGCCGTAGCTTTTTGTACGCCTTGCTTGGCTTTATCTACCCAAAGACATGAGTGTATAACTTAAAGCATGGATGTTGATACTTCATATTCACTAATGTGTATAAAGTTAAGGTAGCCTTCTGTTAGAGTGCTGCCGGTAGCCATGGACCTTATGACTGTTAGTGTAAAAAGCCTCCTCGTGTGTTCATCTTTGTGAAAAACGCAAAGCTTGTGAGCTTGCATACAGCCTTTCAGTCTCCCTGTCCGTTACGTTTTTAGGCCGGTGCAAGCCTCTCTGTGTGAGTTTACTGCTTTTTGTGGATTAGAAACAAAAGAACTCGAACAAGAACAACGCAGCAACGTAAGTCCAAGATGTAATAGCTGGAATTGCAAGAGTTTTATTTATGGGACTCTACCCCTTGTAACTGTATTTTTTAAACCTATGTAATATACAGAGTAACAGATGCATGTAGTTGCAATATTTTTCAAACGGTTTGCTATTAATAAGCAATGCTAACAGGTTTACACCGTGTTTGACTTGACAAAGTATGTATAAAGAACAAAAGTTACATTCTGAATTACTAACTTGTTTTATTTTTATAGGTGTTTTTTATTTTGTTTTATTTTTTTGTTGTGCTTCTGGGAAGAAATCACTCCAAGCCAGTTGTATTCAGGAATGTGGGCTTTTGTCACCATGTAACATCATTATGAATAGGACTCAGTTATGCTGTCTGTAGGCTTTAAGCTACTTCGTGGTGTTCTGTACATCTGTAGTATGTACTGTGAAAGTGCCTTTGAAAATGTTTTAGCGGAACTTCAGACATTCTGTCCTGCAGCGACTTCATATTAGAAGCTCTGTCTTTGATAAAATGCAGTGTAGGAAGTTTAAGACTTTGTAACAGTTTCCAAACCGTTAGATGGCAGAAGTAAAAAACAGCTTACACATTGTGACATTGCACTTTTTATGTACATAACTGTAAATACGGCATGTAACAACACGACATTTAGAGTTCTTTCAGAGGAGTATTTTTTTTTTAATAAAGAAAATAGTTTGTTGAATCGGAGTCGGGTTTTTATTTCTTTATATTTTGTAATGTAGGACTTCAGACATGTGAGGCTACTGAAAGGAATATTTGACCCATCATATCGAAATGAAGATTAAGTCAAAATGACCTAATCACATTTTCAGATTCCTGACTTTAAAAGCTACATTTTGATACTTAGATAAACCTGATATCATAAATGGATCCAGTGATATGATTTAATTTGTCTTGTTGGTTATGATGATACATTAATATTTGGTCTAAATCCTTATTTTATGTCATTTTAATGAGGAATTTTTTATGTCATTATAAAGAGAAAACCTCAAATACAGTAGTATTTGAATATTGAAATTTCAAAGAAACAAAAGTTGCTAGCTAACAGGGAAAATCTCAAAATTTTAAGGCATTTTTCCTCAAAATCAGTTTTTTTTGTTGCTAATCCTCAAAAAAGTGCTTCAAAGTTTTATTTTAGGATTATATTTCAGACAGTTCAATCAAATGATGCATTTATGAGGCGTTTATTTGTTACATTTTAACAAAGTGCAATTTTTGCAAACGCTTTAATCAAAACGTATCTGCTTCTCCACATCCCACTTTTAGACTTAATCCTCGTTTTGATTTGATGGGTCACATTTGTGTCAAATATCAGATAATGCAGCGTATAAAATGTTCATTAACAATAAATAAAACGTGACCAGATGCAGCTTAGTTTTTATATTTATTAAACATTAACAGTACATTTCGTCATGATTTTGTGTGATAAAATCACTTAATGCAATCTGACTGCTTTGTTTCTACAGTTAAGCAAACAATAAAATGCTAAATATCTACCATGGTGTTTTAAAAAAGGAGCGACATCTTATTTTTATCCATGATTATAACCTTCAGTAGTTCTAAGTCTTCACTTTTCTAAGCATGATTTTCTGCTATGTGTGGGAACTTTATTGGAATTTGACCTTTACCAGACATAAATCCAGACTCTGTGCTGTTTGCAGGAGTAAGAGCAACTCTCTGTCTGCGTCGCTCTCTTGTCTGCGTCTTCATGGCCATCTGGTAAAACAAAAACAAAGAATGTGGTGTTTTGGATTCTATACAACAGCAATTTGTGTTTTACAGCCGGACAGCTCAATGCCTGTGTTATTAAAGAGGAAACAAACAAAGTGCAATGTCTTATTTTTGTACGTGATGAATTTGGAGGAAGTTAAAATATCAACTTACCTCAGCAACAGCAACCTTTCTCTCCCAGCTGTGAATGCTCTGCTGCAGCTTCTTCAGTTTGTCCTTGGCATTCATGTACTCCATGATATCAGGAGCCTGATAATCTGAGAGCTCCTTGCGCAGGAGTTGGTTGAGGCTCTCCGCCTTTAAACGATCCTGAGGACAAAACACATCAAATAGAAAAAGCAGAGGGCAGGAAACCAGATCACTGCAAAGGTTTTTAACTACATTTGAAAACTGAAATTTACTGAAACACCACTTCAGATTCTATAGGTAATAAACTGATTGAAGATGTAGGCTCCTTTGAGTTACCTTCTCAGCCTGCTCTATCTCCTCGTCAAGTTTTGCAAGCAATACATTTTTTTTGGCAATTTGCTTGTTCAGCTCTGTAGAGTCCAGTGTGGCATTTTGCAGCTTCTCCTGCCCAACACAGGTAAACATCCAACAAACGAGCAGAAATAAAATACTGATGACATCTATGATCTCAGTTAGGAGTTACCTTGTGTCTGCTAAGAGCTCGCTGTACTTTTAAACTGTTGTGTCGAAGTTCATCGAGGCTTTTGTCAGCTCTGGGCTCATCATACTCCTGGTAAAAAACCTGTACAACAATCACAGTTCATTTTATTTGATCGTTTCATTGAAGAATACTTTTTTTTTTACAATGGGGAATTAATTTACTGTTGGATTTATTATATAACAATCAAAATCACAAACGTCTAAATCAGACAATCTTTTGAAAGCACAAAAAATACATTTCATCGCAGTTATTCAAACTTTCATTCTCTACCTCATAATCTGATTTTCCCATTTCTTTGTGCTGTTGGAGTTGCTGCAGGAGTTTCTTCTCCTGGGCCTGCAGAGTCTGATTTTTCAGATTAAACTTCTCCAACTGGGTGGCCTGTTACACAACACCAGTTTAAGACAAAAGGATGTTAGAAAATTAGCATAGATATTTGGTAGAAACAGTACCGTAGAAAAGCACAACAAAATCCCATCACTGAATTTTGCACAATTAAAGGGATATAGAAATTACAGAAACACTTCCTCTTAATTTAGTGTTCCCAACATTTTCACAATATTCTTAATGGAGAAAAAAAAGGAACAAAATATTGTAGATGTTGATGTAATTGGATTTGACCCTTTCTGCTTACTTTTGACCTGTCTTGAACGTACTGGAGCACCTTCTCAGGCTCCTTCATTTCCAGTCGACTGTCCATCAGAGATTTGAGCAATCTGTGTTCAAACTCCTTCTTGGCTCTTCTGATCTCAGCTAATCGCATTTCTGCTTCTTTCACAGAAGCCTGGAAACCAGAGAACAACCCTAAACATCGGAAGCATGTACTGTATACAAGTGCATGTGTGTGTTTGCAAGTGTGTGCTGCAACCTTGTAGTTGTCCAAGAGTTTTTCAGATTCCCGTTGAAGTTTTTCCTGATCTCGCTGTGTGTCTGTTACTTCTCTCTGTACCACGTAAAGCTTTTGCTCCAGGGTCAGCAGCTGGAGGTGATCTGATAAGTTAGAGCAGAGCTTCTGCTGCCTCTCAACACCCTAAAAACACACACACACAAAACACACAGAATAAATTGGAGCACAGTGCAACGAGGTGTCCTATTTTTTCATTCAAATTCAATTAAAATTGATTTCAATGAAGTTTTGTCATTTTTAATTCAAAAACACACACAAAAAAACCCCAACCTCTAAGTTATTATTTTATATTCAAGCAATTACTTCTGAAATTATGACTGAAAGGTAAGCTGAGAAGACCTCTTCTTTACAATACATAGCCATTAAGAGTTTAAATTGTGCTGAAAAGTGTAGCTCATTACTCACACTGCAACTGCTTTCCAATATTCACTTTTTATAATAATAATAATAATAATACCAATAACAATAATAATAATAATAATAATAATAATAATTATTAGTATTATTATTATTCTTATTATTATTATTATTATTATTATTATTATTATTATTATTATTATTACCTGTTAGTTCTAATATTAGTACCCTCCTCTCCCCACCTGTGAGTCTCCTGCTGCTTCTGGACCAACTCCCTCCCCCTGAAGCTCCAGGTCCTGAGGATCCAAGCGGCCAATGAAGCATTCAAATGTGTCGTTCTCTGCCAGGAGGGCTGCATTAGGATACCTTATAATATGAAGTATATGACAATAATAAACAGACAGCAGTATATGTGAACACAATAACAAACTTGATTTGGCATTTTACAGTGGCTTCTAGTTAACATGGACAATGATTTAAGAGAATATTGTTTACCTTTGGAAACAGCCAAAATGACTGAAAACAGGTCAAACATTAGATTTACCAGCCATAATTTGTTTACCTACACAGACTAGGCCAGTGCTTTGTTTACACGGAGTGTAGACCCTTATTTCAGAATTGTATTTAATACTGTCAGAGGTTTATAAGTACATTTACTTCCTTACAGTACTTGAGTAGTTTATGGGGATTTATAATTTTAGCAACTATTTTTTAAACAGCTACTTTTACTTTTATTTCATTACATTATAAAGCTAAAACTGACACTTTTACTTCTTTACTTTAAAATTTAACACCTAGTTACTCGTTACAAAATTAAATATGTGCAAACTCATAATGAAAGAAGATGTTTATGCACTCTAAAAAATTAAGTGTTGAATTTACTCAAAGTCATGTCAGCTGACTCCACTATTACTCTTACTCTTACTTATTATGCTCAATTTACCCAACCTGGCTTAGTGAAACCTGTTAGGTTCAGTAAATTCAATTTATTTCTTAGAGAGTGTGTAAGAGTACTTTTACTTTCCCAATTTTTTGTGAACAGTTTTATGACTTTTACTTGAGTAGTTTTCTCATCAGTGAAATTTATTTTAACGAAGTCATTTTCTGTTCATGTAATTTTACTTTTACTTATTTATTATTTTTCAAGTACTTTATAGTAGGGATGCACGATATATCGGCCAATACTGGTCATTTTTTAGAATAGCGGTATCGGTCGGATATGTAAAACTGGGCCAATATTAACGTCCGATATTGATTTTCCACTTTAAAGCTTTGTGTTTCTGTTTTGGGAGGGGAGATGATTGATTGAGAAGCATCTGTTTGATCATGATAGTGATATTTACGCTGCACAGCCAGGAATAACTGAAGTAGGGAGCCATTTCAGAGGTCTGGTCGTCTATTTACGGTATCAAGAAAAGACCCAAGTCAAGTGTGTTTGTGCGTATATGTATAATATAATTTGTGTGGTTGTGTAATATCGGTAAATATCGGTTATCGACCATAACTGCAATAATTATATCGGATATCGATATCGGCTGAAATTTTCATATTAGTGCATCCATACTTTATAGACCTCTGAATACTGTATATCTGCAAAACTACTGGAGTAAACACTTTTAGAATTAACCATTTGCTCTAGTTCAGGATACCCTCTTTATAGCATGTTTTGCAATAAGTACCTTAATATTTATATTTTTTTGATCTGTTGTGTTAGCATTAGCAAGGTTGCACAAAACAAGCAAACGCTTAAACTAAAACAAAAATAGTTGATTCATTTTAACTAATTTGTTCAAAATATTTAATATACTCACCTTGGTCCTTCAACCTGGTTGTAATAAAGCTCTTTCTGTTCAGTTACTTCCTTGTCTTTTTCTGTCATCGATGAAAGCTCGCGCTCCATGGTTGCTATGATGCACTGGAACTTTGGTTGCTACGGATCTGTGTTACCTTCGCGTACGTACGGAAAGATTCCTACTTGTCAAATTTTGAAATAAAATGAGATAAAATTATTATATTTTTAAAAATATGACTGTGAAAGTTTCTCACAATAACTCTTCTGTATATTTACATAGCTCTGTTTGTGTTTTAAGAGGCATCAAAATGCAGTATCTAACTCCTTAAAAGTTCACACCGATTTCCATAAATGTGTCTTGGTCAAGCGAGTGCTGATTGATTAAGTAGAATATTTTACAACATCGTGTTATGTTTGTTTTGTTGAGTTTCGGTTTCATTACTTCATAAAAGAAAAAAAGAGGCGTGCTCTGAAGCCAGCTGTTCCCTCAGCCCCAGAATCTTCGCTTTCAGGATGGAGTCGAGCGTCTCTAAACTGATCACCGAGATTCTGTGCGAAAACCACGGCTGTCTGGACTTTGAGCAGCTGAACGAGCTCGCTCAGAACAATTTTGGCTTCAAGGTAGAAGCCTTGCGCTCCGTTCTCTTCGACGACGGTAAAATAGCGATTCGAGAGGGTAAACAAGTCAGTGGCGGAGACGAGCTCAGGCCAGACAGCCTGGTTGTGGCTAAAACTACCCTGAGGCTTTGTCAGAAGAAGCCCGGGGAGTGCTCGGGATGTCATGGCTTACACCTGTGCAGGTATTATGTTTGCGGAGGCTGCACGTATGGGTAAGTTATCCTGGGCTTCGGGGATTTAAAGTTTAAAACTCTTCCTCCATTTTGGTATAACTTGCACAGAAAGTCACTGGTCCTATAAACATATATAAATGAAAACAAAAGCGGTCAGTCTAACAGTGAAAGTTTTGTCAACTAGGAAAAAGATCTAAGGCCTGTCAGTGGCCTAGCAGTATTCACTACATTGTAAAATACCAAGGAGTTTATATAGAATAGAAAGTCCATGTAAAATACAAATGGTGTAAAAGGATAACGCTTAAGCTTAATAAACGGACGATAATTAAAATTATTTAGAAAAAACAACAACAACAACTTGACAATAAGAAAAACCTACAAGTGCTAATTTTGTTTACACTGATTCACTTTCCAACGGAACCAGCTTGAAAAACATGAACACTTCCATGTTTTGTCCAGTAGATGGCAGTAGTTCTTCCATCGTGTTTTCCGCTTGAGTCGAACATTAATGGAGTGGTTCCCAGTGGAAAAATGTACTTAAGTACAGCAACAAAGTAGGCTACTTGTACTTTGTTACATCCCACCACTGGTGGTTCCCAACCTTTTTTAGACTTGTGTACCCCTGAACCATTTATCATACCACTAGTACCCCCTCTGTCAAATGTATTGATGATTCTCTAATGTACAACTGAATTAAATGAAAATTATTCATTTAACCCCATAGAACATTTAATTTTCAGGCATTTTATTCTTTTTAAATCAAGTTAAACATAAAGATAAAAATGTTGCCTTGAAAGTGAATAAGTAATTAAATAAATAAACTAGCAGTGTCCAAAATACATCAAAAACTCGCCCAAATAAACAAATTTCATGAGATTCCGCGTTTTATACTGGATCCAATTTTGTGTTGATATTGTGATTTTGTCTGCATTTTCTGCATTGCTGAAGTAATAGGGCTCTTTTATATCCCAGTCCTATTTTTTATAAATTTTTTTACACATCTGGGAAATTTTTCCACGTACCCTCTGTATTAAATTCAAGTTGTTATAATTAAGTTGTGTAGGTTTTTTTTCTTCCAATATTTAAAGTGTAACCAAAGGTTGGATTTATTGTTTAATCTAATTAAACAAATGCTTTGAACTCTGTCATTTTTAGAGAAAAGTGTAAGAATTCACACAGTCTGGCTTCACCATACAATGTAACACTTTTGAGAAGAAATGGTCTTCAGGGTCTGACGGAGAAACAGCTGTTCCAGCTGTTACTGCAGAATGATCCATTTCTGCTTCCCGAGGTACGTTTTACTGGCAAATATTACCTCTTTTTTGTTCTTTCAAATCACCCAAGTTGTATTCTCATCAATGACCTTACCTTTAGATATGCCCACACTACAACAAGGGTGACGGCCCGTTTGGCTCCTGCAGATTCACCACCTCCTGCACGAAGCTCCATGTCTGCCAGCACTTCCTGCAAGGTGACTGCAGATTTGGAGACTCGTGCAAGAGAAGCCACTGTATCGATGCACGCGCAATGAAGCTTTTTCAACGGTTCAGCCCAGAGAACGTTCAAAACCTTTACAAGATCTACAGAAATAAATTAATCATCATGGACCAACAACCCAGGCAGGCTGTTGTCCCGAGTAAGTGATTTTAAATATTTATTAATAGACCATTTCGTAGTTAAAATTATTGCTGTTATACAGACCAGATGCATTTGCTCTGAACTGATTTGTGTTATATTGTCCTTTTAGGATCATAGATTAGATTTTTTTTCTAAATATTGCCCATTTCCAATGGCGTTTTCAGCATTTTCCCTGTTGACCCCGAAGAGATAGACCCCTCTAGTACTCGTAACTAGGAAATGGTCTATTATATTTACTGACTAATGTCTGATTATTGGATGACAGCAGTATTCTACACTAAATTTAAATCTCCTGCAGTGCTCTCAAAGATGAATCTCAGTGTTCAGACACATCCTCCTCCTCCTCTTCCTCCGCCCACCAACCCTGCGTCTCCCACCAAAACCAAACCTATAAGTGATGCTGAGAGGAATGAAATCTGCTTGTTCAACATTCGCACTCACTGCAGTTTCAGAGGTATAACTGACCTTTTTACATTTAGTTGTGTGTTAGATTGTCGTACATAGTTTTGTAAGTTGATTCCTTGTGTGTTTTGTCTCAGAGAGTTGTGTCCGTGTCCACTGGCACCTGCCTTACAAATGGGAGTTTTCAGACACAGCTAGCATGACTTGGAAAGACGTGCCCGATATGGAAGATGTTGAGAAAGCTTTCTGTGACCCAGCACGTGACACAAGCTGCGTGGATCAACCATTGTCTGCTACAGGATTTTTCAGAACAGTTTTTCTGGGGTTTGTGATAGAAAAAAAACACAGATGATCACTATTCTCACATTTCTATTATTGACTGAAGTGAATTTAAGTGTTTGTATTTTATTTTCAGATCTGCGTCTAACGTTAAGCCATATGTTGACTTTAAAACAATGTCCTACGGGGGGTCTTCGGTTCGTCGCCTGTCCACGGCCTCGTCTGTCCTACATCCCCCCCACTTCATCCTCACAACACAGTGGGTTTGGTACTGGAAGGATGAGAACGGGTCATGGCTGGAGTATGGAAAGGTGGTCCTGACTTTATTTAATCTGACTTACAGTTTACCGTTTTAGATTTTTGTAACATCAATCCTAATTTTGATGCTAGTTTTAAGCAGCCAGTTCAGCAATACCGCCCTGAACACACCAGCTCTCGTCTGATTTCAGAAGCTAAGCAGGGTTGGGCCTGGTTATTATTTGGATGGGAGACCGCTTGGGAATACCAGGTGCTGTAAAATCAATGTAGGAGTTGTGCCCACATTGGGGAAAAAAAATAAAAAAGAGAAAACTTTTGACCATAATAGGTCAAAGAATGTCTTCTAAAAGAAAAAACTGCCTTTTACGATGTAGAAAAACTCACTTAGTTAACTCTAAATGGTCCAGTGGTTGTAGTCTATGTGTTTTATGAACGTTTGTTTATGAGGGTAAATAGCACAAAGCCTTTACTAACAGGCATGTTCTATATTTAAAAAATACATTATGTTTGTCTCACAAATTCCTCAAACTGGCTCCATATTATATGATTTATCACAGATTTTTAAAGTATCAAATCAACAAATCGGAAGAAAATGCCAAATAAATGCATTTCTCTTCATGTCCTCTCAGCTTCTGTAGAATTTAAATTTCAGAGTGGTGAGAAAGTACTTCATTCTGCTTAATCACCGTTACATTTGCAATACAAAACTCAAGTGGTTTCCTGCCGTTGTTTTTCAGGGTGATGGAGCCACAGTCAATTCTCAGACACTCGAGAAGCTGTACCTGGAAAACAGCGACTCTAAGACTTCTTTCCAAGCTGGCAAACATCAGTACCATCTCTACTTTAAAGATGCAGCGGGAAGCCAGCAGATGTTTCAGCAGAATGTTCAGTACCAAACCAAGAGAGATGTCAGGCGGAGGCCTCGCTTTGTGTCTGCTGATGATGTGAACAAGCTCAAAAGGTATCTTTCATTTAGTCACACGAGTTTGTATTTCTAAGGTTTTCAATCTGAACATACAGTCACCAAGACTATTCCTGCTAAACTCATCTTCTCTTTAGCGCACCATCACAGAGCTCCAGCAGCTCTTCCACAGCTGAAAGCATCCCATCACACTGGGATAAGACAGCCCTGCCTGATTTGGGATACAAGGTACCTGAATATTGAACAAATGTTATGATGCTTTGTTTAGTGTCATAATAAACTATAAACAAGCAACTATACTGTAGAACAATAACCTATCTGCACTGTGATCTAATCTTTCAGCTTGTGCCTCTTTCCAATTCTCCTAAAGAGCTCAATATGATCGAGAAGCTGTTCAAACGAACCCTGCCGCTCAGTAAAGTTACCAGCATTCAAAGGATTCAGAACCCATCTTTGTGGAAAGTCTTTTATTGGTAAAACACTACCAGAGATGTTAGATTTTTTTTTTTTTTTAATAAAACCACTTTTTTTTTCTACTATAAAACTAGTTGGACTCTAGACTAGCAGTGTTCTCTAAATTCATGTCTTCATTGTTCATGCTGTGTGTTTGTATTTCATGCGGTGTGTTTCAGGCAGAAGGAGCAGATGCAGAGGAGGAATGGAGGGAAACCTGTGGATGAAAGATACTTGTTCCACGGAACAGATGAGAACCTGGTTGATGCCATTTGTGATCAGAATTTTGATTGGAGAATGTGCGGGGTCCATGGAACAGCCTATGGCAAAGGTGAACAGGAAGTATCCTTTAATCATCATGTTTATTTTGTTTTTAGTGAAATGATTAAATCTTAAATAACTACATACCGCATAGCGGTAGCATATATTATCCCCGCAAATAAGCAAAACACCAATGCATTGGGGGGGGATGCTGAATAGCCCTATAGAGCTGAACAACAACAAAAATCTGAAGCTCCTATGTTGAATAGTTTTTGAGTTATAAGATTTTTGTATGTCCAGACACCTCCTTTTCAGATGGAGCCCCCTCCTTAAATATGGGGTCTATCATAAAACTATTGGCCGACGGAGAGCAGGTCGTACACCTCTACATTCCTACCAGCTGTTTCTGTGCTACATTTGACCAAAAATCTTGAACAATTAAAAAATAAAAACACGGGGTCGTAATAATCTCTGCCAATCGCAGTTAGGACAAGCTCCACCCACACACCACGAAACTCCCCCTTTTTACTTTAAAGACGCCTACTTGCAAAACCTTAATTTTAAATTTCAATATATATATATATATATATATATTTTTTTTTCAGGGAGCTACTTTGCCAGAGATGCGTCCTACTCAGACAGATACTCCAGGGCGAAAGGAAGTCTGAACAAGATCATGTTTGTGGCTCTGGTCCTGGTGGGAGAATACACGGTTGGAAAGAGCAGCTACGTCCGACCACCTCTGAAGGAAGGCAGCAGCACTTTCTACGACAGCTGCGTTAACTCCATGAGTGACCCTGGCATATTTGTTCTCTTTGAAAAACAGCAGATTTATCCAGAATATATTATAAAGTATGTGTAAATAGTTTTGTAAGGAAAACTTAAGTGTTTTCCTTTGAGAAGGGGAAAAAACTCCAGCCTGAGATCTTAGTTTTTCTAGTAACAGTGATTGGTTTGAAGTTTATAAAAGTCTTGTCTTTAATCGCTGAGGCTGCCTACTATGTAAAGACCCATCACTAAATTTATATTCTCTTAGTTCTCCTGCTGACTGGGTCGTAGTATTTTATCCAGACCAGTGTTAGGTTAGGTTGAGGTCCCAATTTCTTTCCCAATTACTGGTACTCCAAGCAGTTGCAGAAATCTGACGTGGATTTTTCTGGACCTTTTTAATATATAACTATATATACCTATATATAACTCACTGCTTTTAACACAAATATGTTATCATTTGATCAAAAGGCTGCTTATAATAAAATGGTGTATACTTTAGGAGTACAGTTACCTCTGCAGGCACCAGTAAACCTCTAGATGCTGTGATTTATGAGCCGTTTGAAGGTTTCACTTTCTGCTGTGGCACTGTTTGTTCTCTAACAGCAAATGATTCTTTCAGCAGTGGGGTAAAAAAAAATAAAAATGCTTACAAAACAATTTGCTTTAAACCATTTTAAATACTAGCTAGTTCTCTTGTTCAATGTGAATTGTGCTAATCACTTATTGATGGCTTGATGGAAGCTAAAGTTTCATGTTTTATAACTTAAATATTGTTCTAATTTTGTTTAGATCAAAGGAGCAAAAAAATTAGACTCCGTTATGTGGTTTAGGCTTGGTTGTGGTGGTTTTTTTTGTTTCAGAGAATGTTTTGAAAAAGCAAGGGTGTTACAGAGGGAACAGATAAGGCATTATATGTAATGGACTCCTGGTTGTTACTAAATAAAGTCATAAATGACTTAAATTACTGCTTTTATATGTTTTTTTCTTTTACAAGGAAATTAAATTTAAATGTTCAGCAGTTGAAACAACTAAATTATTCAATAATAATTTAGAAGGTTACCAAAATAATTTTAAATTTCACTTTATTTTAATTTATTTTTTGCACTTTAAACCTAATTTTAAAGGAAAACTAATTGTTTCATTATGGTGATTTGGTTTTTAAACACAGGATAAAAATCACTATCCAAAATGCTACAATAACAATTTAATCACATTATTTTGTTTATTTAATTTTAGAAATGTATTCATTTCAATAAAAACACAACTATATACAATAGAAGAAAAAATAATAAAATGAAAGGCAACAGAAAGAAGAAAACAATATTTATTTATATATATTTTTCTTCTATGACAGAATTTTCTCAGTTCTCTTCATTTAGCCTGATTAGGATACCGTTAAATCACCATGATGTATGGTCACAAGATTAGCTAATATTGGTCTGATTGAAAGCAATTCTGATTGGCTGAACTTCTCATCAAACAAAATAATTAAAGTACTCTGCCACAGTTACAAAATATCACCAGAAACAATATAAAACCCTTTGAATTATTCATGGATTGACCTTTTTTTTTAGTCCATTCAGCTTATTTACAGAGAAAATATTATTTTAATTTTTATCACAACTTCATTTACAGCTTTTGTCTTCAACAAATGAGCTCAGCATGATTAATTCATCATTATAACAAAAATTACATGCTGTCTGTTAAGATTTCCTTTTAGTCAAACCATCTAGCAGAAATTTGCAGGATATTCAGTAAATTTTTCTTCAATCTAAAAAGTTACTAATCATCTGATACAGAATTATTCTTGCTCTTTTTTCTTGTTTCTTTTTGTGACTTTCACATATATGCCATGTTTGGGTGTTAGAGAGCCAGTTGACTTCAAGTCCAAAGGAACCTGAAAGATTTCAAAAGAGTGTAAAAGTTAAACATCTATTGCCAACATTTAAAATGATACATTATTATTATAAAACCAGATTCTACAGTGGCCAATTGCAGAAATAATAAAATGAATGCTTAAACTCATTGTCAGTTGTAAAACAATATTAATACAGCCATAATCATCATGGTGGAATCATAGCATTAGCACTTTTATTGTGAATGTGCCAACCCACCTTGGTCTCAGAACAGGCCACAATGTTAAACCTGTGCAACAAACGTGCTAAAACCATCCTGATTTCCAGCTGGGCCAGTCTCATCCCCACACAGCTCCGAGGTCCAGCCCCAAACGGCAGGTAGACAAACGGATGGCGGTTAGCTTTAGCCTCGGGCGTAAACCTGTGAGGTCAACCACACGTTACAGAAGGTCATAATGAGAAACGTGCTTTCCCTTTACAAGTCAAAATACAGTATTTTACATATAAGCTTTCTTAGCAACACAAGCCATTTATTCTGACATACAAAGGGGGGAAAATACATTTTTGAATCAGTTTCTAGTACAACTGCTACAATTACATTTTGCTTAAAATTTTCTAAACAAACTCCAGTGGAGAAAAGTGAAACACCTCTCAGGGATGAACTTTTCCGGCTCAGGCCAGTGCTCTGGGTCACGATGCAGAAAGGCTGTAAGGAGATCCATTTTAGCCCCTTTAGGAAGGATCTGACCATTTATCACATAGTCTTGACCGACTTCTCGCGTAATTCTTAAAATGTCAAAAAACAAACAGTTTTTATAAACCCCACAGGACTTTTCCTTTGAAATTTTAATCACTGTTTTTATAAAAAGTGTAAATCTAATAAACAGTATCCTTTTGAATGAGACATTTACTTGAAAATAGAAGGGTAGAGTCGCAATGATTCACATAAAACCATATCCAGGTACTTGAGCTCCTGGATGTTTGCGTAATCTGGTGAACCCTATTAAAACAGGAGGACTGATTTAAACCAAAAACTGTCACAGAACTAAATAAAAAAAACATGAATAAACTCACATGTCTTGTGAAGAAGTCGTCCACCTCCTCCTGCACTTTGCGCTGACATTCGGGGTGGAGGGCCAGCAGGTAGCAGGCGAAGGCTAACGTGTTGCTGGAGGTGTCGTAGCCCGCCAGCAGGAAGAGGTAAGCCTGACCTGCGATCTCATCATCAGTCATCATCTTTTTTTGTGGAAGATTCATGAATGAGTCTTTCATGGGAGGATGGCCATTGTTTTGATCCAGTGTCGACCCTTTCTGCTGGTTACTGTTATCAACCTCATCGGAGTGCTTTGTCACGTCGAAGTAATCCAAAGAGACAGCTTCTTGTCCGGTCCGAGCGTCTAACATCAGCTGGAGGAAGTCTCTACGCCTCTACAAGCAAATATCATCCTTTTATTAACTGTCAGAAAATGTTCAAATGAAGAGAGTTGCTTATGAGATGCAGATTTTACGTGTTTATAAATCCGACACCCACCTGATCGGGGGCCTGTTCGTCCCTCTGCTTTATCATTTTCTTCACAATGTTCACAAAGAATTTGTCCATCTGCTCTCGCTCCTTGTTGGGGACAAATCTCTTAAAAGGAGCCAGGATAGAGGGGAAAAGCGCTGCTCAAACACAAACAAAGTGTAGTTAAACATCAATCTTTAAAACACCCTCTGCTTTATGTTCGCTCATCTCTAAGCTCTGATGACATACAGAAAAACAACATCTGGGGTCTGAAGAAAGGTATGGCAAGAAACTTGACAGTGTGGCGCACAAATAAATCATCCGGGTTGTTCTGTGAGTCCACGTTAGTGCCAAATGCCACGCTGGCAATAACGTCCATAGCAAAGTAGCCAAAACACCTACACAAAAGAGCAAACAAATGAAATAAGTATAAGAAATGAAAATAAATAGAATAATTGCTGCCTGTTTTCATTCTGGGATTACTTGTGGATGTCAAAGGCATTCCCGGACTCAGCGTGAACGTTCAGGTTGTTCATCAGCGCATCAGTGGCTGTGTTGATGAGAGGAACCATCTGCAGGAGAAACACTGGATTTAACCCCAAACTCTACAAGTTATTGTAATAAAACACAAATCCTACACTCTAAGAAATGAAATGTTGGATTTACTTAACCATGTTATGTGACCTGGTTCCACGTAACTGAGTTGAGTAAAATCAAAGCAATATACCCATTTTCTAACCAAAGAACATAAGTATGTTGCTTTGAATTTACTCAACTAACTGAGTTGAGTAAATTTAAAGCAACATACTGGTTCCACTTAATTAAGTGGGACCAGGTCACATAACATGGTTAAGTAAATCCAACATCTGTTTTTTAGAGTGTATCAATCATACTAATAAGGCTTTATGCATGCAGTAAGTGAATACACAGGGCCAAGCACCAACTCACCTGTTCGATCATTTTTAAAAGAACAAACATTCAATAACAAGTCTTTTAAGGCAGGTAAGAAAAAAAACAAATAACTTTTGGATGTAAAAACTTAAGATTTCTTAACAATGATTAATAGTACCATCATGGTCTGTCCTGTGCAGAATGACAAAATTCTAAATTATTTCTTTCTACAAAAACCTCTGTAACTTTACTCCAGTTAATTTTAGCAGCATGAATCTGCACAGGTAATGTCCACAAGTGGATTTATGGTTTCCAAGAGTTTTTAGCCTGATTCATTATGGTTTTAAAAGGGTTATATACTGTCACAGGAAAAAAAGTTTCGGGTGAGAGTGAATTAAAAA
>JAUBOC010000011.1:20057319-20070246 GCA_032275365.1 Anablepsoides cearensis | reverse complement strand
TTTATTTAGAACATTCAGGAATGTTAGCTTGTCAAATTAAGCTAAAGCTAGCTGTCACTCGTCTTAAGAAAAAAAAACTGTCTAGTCCTGGCCACACCTCCTTGTTCACCCCCCTCACAGCCCACATTGTAAGCATTTTTCAAATTTGACTTGGGGCGGAGTTATCCTTTCACAGGGGGAGTAAGTTCCTCTTTAAGTTTGAATTCCTCCTTTTTGTAACTCCACAAGCCCCTCTTTCACCCCTTTTCTAAGGTGTGTCTCAGATTAACTCGTTTTGAGGCTGTCTCTTTAAATCCAAATGAGACGCTTCACATATTGTAGTTGGTAAATCCAGACCTTATTTAGAAGTTCTGTCGCAAATACGTAATAGTTCAGAAAATGCCACAGTAAATAGAGAAACCTGAACAGGTTGAAGTAAACCAATTAGAAAAGTCCTGTTTGTATAGTTGGTGAATATGCAAAAGGTTTTATTTTGCTGTTTCAACCTTGCTTCCACACAGACAACTTTACTTTTCAATATGGGGTTCCAGAGTCAAACCTCAAATGCCACTGTTGTCATTTCACGCAGCCTTTTGAAAAAATATTGCCTTAAACTTCCACCCAATAATGATAGATTACATTCCCGCACTTGTGTTGCAGACGCCAGTAGCTCAACAACAACAAAACCTTCATCTACTGTATCATTTCAATGAGCAGACGAGTCTGATTAGCAACAACGTCGCTCGTGTTCACAAGGAAAAGATCACTTTTGGAAAAAGCACCGTTCTCGTTGTGGACGAGGCTTTGAGGTTTCGACTCAATGCTGCAAGTTAGTTTCATCCACAACAGGGGAAGATGTGAGCCTTTTTCTTTTCATGTGCTGAAATAGTTCACAGGTGTGATCAGAGCATTTTGGAAACAGATGGGTGTTTGTCAAAAGGGGGGGGGGGGGGGGGGGGGGTTGAGTGGGTGAGGCAGCAGTGAAATGACAGGTTAGTATAGGGGCCGGACAGAGAAAGGCCCAGCGTTCAAGTTTTTAAACTCTTTTAAGCTCTATAGCAAACACCAGACTCCCTGTGGTCCTCAACTCTCTGGCGTTTTCTTTTTTCATAGAAGATTTTATAGAGATGCAAAGGGAAATTTAAAAATCCAAGTTTAGTTTCTGTTGGTACTCCTTTTTAAAGTGCTTCTGCCATATGTTGCAAACCTCACACAGAAACAAGTCCAAAAGCTCTCGCTTTGAGCTTCTCGACTGGAAAGACCACATCAGCTGCTGACATTAGTTAGTTTGTATCAAAGGAGGAAGAGAGAGAGAGAGAAAGATTGGCTGGGATGGAGCCTCGATGCTGTCAACTGCTTACACAAGGCATTTCCGTGTTGGTTGTCAAGCATGTGTGAGGGCTTCTCCCCCCCCCTCTTCAATTTTGTTTCACATTGTGCATGATGTCCGCTTGTTTGGAACAGCTGCTTTTGGCTCTGAGTGGCAGTGTAGCGAATCCAGACTCTGTTTGGGAGGAAGCTGGTGTAACTGGCAATCATTTAAGATGCAGAAATTCAATATTTGTTTTTGCAACCTTTACAATACAAATATCATCATTCCTTTTTTTTTTTTTTTTTTTTTTGCTCAAGTTAAAACTATAACTAGAGGCTGGAAATTTGCAGTTTTCTTTATGGGTCTTTGTTTTGTAAAGTATACTGTACTGTATTCAATGCAACAGTAAAATAAATAGAAAGATAAATGTCAAAAAAATGCCTTTCTGCTAAGCAGTTACTACTTATTGTCTGTTGAAAAAGCCTGATGCTGAGAGTCTCTGTTACTTGTGACACATGCGTTGCTTTGATCTGTGACGGGAGTGCACGGTTCACACAAAGGTTCACATTTTACCGCTTCTCTACGCGGCACAGAGTGAATAAGGCTCATTGTTAACTTGCTCCTGTTAAGCAGTAATTATAAAGGGATTCCTCAAGCATAAGGGGCACTTTATATGCTGAGGATGTCAAATCATTTTTCATGTGTGCGGATTGTGCTGCACAGCGAACATAGAAAATGAGCTGTGTAGCTATAGTACACTATACATTGCATGCTCACTTTGCAATCTCATCAACTGCCAGCCCCCCCCAGTTTCCATCCCACGTTTCTCTGCCCCACCCCCCACATCCCTTATCACTCCTTCCATCCTACTCTGTTGGTTGATAAGCCGAGAGGCCATTGGCCAGCACACATGGTGCCCATGTGACACTGCAGCAACAGCCTGATGGCCAGATTGGAAGCCCCCCATGTGCATGAGTGTGTTTGGGTCTGCGCAGCACATTTCTAGGCTGGTTTAAGACGAGTTCTGGCTACTGTAGCTTTTATTGTTCTTCCCTGATCCTCAGCCCTAACCATAAACCTTTCAGACCCCCACCCCTTCATTACGTCCCACCACGCTCTGTCCATCCCATCACTAGCCCCCTAAACTAACCCACCAGCTTGTTTTAGTGCACACTGTCCAGCTCCTAATCCTATTGTTTGTGATTATGTTCCCTCACACCAGTCCATTTGACATTGCGCTCTTTGCAAGAGAGCTACCCGCTGAATGTATTTATCACCAACACTGAGTTGACATGTAACAGTTTACAAGCACATTTAATCCAACAAAAAAAAAAAAAAAACAGTGGAACAAAGCATTGAGTGTCAGGCAAAGATAATAGATGATAATAAATCTCAATGTAGAGGACACTGCCCCACTCACAGGCACTTCGTTTAAACAAAAGACCCTAACTGTCTCTTCATATTACATAAAGCACAGAGTGAAAAATGGTTTGCAGTTTTTAATCAAGCCTTTCATAACCTCCAGATTTTATTCTCCTTTGCCAATGGAAATAGGTACTGTAGTCAGGTGAGGACAGAGAGGCAGATTGGGTTGTGTTTACAGACAGATATTAAAACGAGCAGAGAGGTACCGAATTACACGGTGAGATTAGGGGACTGAGGATAACGTTTCTGGGTTGTAGGCTTTCATATTCCTTGACACAAACACAGCTATGGGCTTTATCGTGTAGAGCTGGCCAACGCGGTCTAAGTGCCACTGCCAGGACCATCACTACTCCTGGCTCCGGCCCCTCTCAGTCATGGAAGGGAAGTGAAGCGATGGGCGGCTGCTGCCGGTCCCTTCACAGATGGCTGCAGGTACAGCGCTACACTTGGCTGATAACCAAAGGACTTCAAAGCTCAGACGAGTACTCAAGCCCATTTCGGTCCAAACCCATGAGGCAAAAGGCACAGAACAGAAAGGAGGCGGCAATAGATGAGAACCTGAGTACTCAAAAGAGTCAACAGGCATGGAAATGAGCAGCTTTATCCTCCTCCTTGTGTTCGCCTTCATATTCTTTCACCCATATAAAACATTCCCTCATTCGCACTTGTCATTTTTTCCCCCATTGATGCAGTTTTATCATCATTCATTGCTCGTTTCATTCTTAAAATATGTTTCTAATTAATTCATTACAAGGAGAGCAGTTGTGATGCCACATTCTCATTTTCACAAGAGAGGAAAATAAACAGCATTAGTCACCGTTTGAGAAAATCAACCCTCCTATCCTGTCATTTATTTACTTTTATTTAGTACAGATTTGAAACTTTCTTTGGATTTTTCACTTAATGTGGAATAACTAGCAGGTTTCACATAAAAATGCAGGAAGAATTGATAAAATGTTAATACAAATCTTTAATGTGTTAAATTTATAAGTCGAGTCTGAGTTTAAGTTTAAGCTGAGAAACTGGTCTCAATATCTGTTTGATATTCAGTTATTATAAGGAAATTAATTTCTTTGTTGCTGCTGAAGGCTGGAAGCCAAAGCATTAATGAGCTTTTAAAGAATAATGTGGAGGGAAAGATTTTGAAAAATCATTGATTTAAATAGGCATTCTGCTGGCTCCTTTAATAACACTCCAGCCTTGACATGAGAGAAAGCAGCCGCTCCCAAATGTAAGCAACATTTCCCAACACAAGAGAACATTTCTGAACCCATTTAAAAGACAAAAATGTGCGTTTTTCAGCCAACTTCATCTATTTTTGAATGTTTATCTTAAAAAGTCCAGACTTCTGATCTTTAATTTCGGGCTGAATTAGAATACATCTCCTCCTGCTGCTCATGTGGTTCCTATTAACACATGTTTTGTTATTTAAATATCTGAACACAAAATTTATGGTCATGAAAACAAAACAGAAATCAGGACTGGCAGTTCCGGCTTCAATTACTGGGCCCAAGTGTGTTGAAGTATAAAAAGCAGGCTGCGCACATTTTAGATCCCTCCTTACTTCAAAGCCACAGGCGCGCCGCGGCCCGCCAGCGGCTCTGCCTGGAAGCCTTTTGAACTGACCCCTGCATTCAGTCTGACGGACAGAGATGGAGAGGGGAAATGGCAGAGAGATGGGGAGTGACAAAGCTCGGTAAAGTAAGGCAGAAATAGAAGAAGGGAGGCAGTGGAGCCGGGGTCGAGCGATGAATACCTTCATCTGGGGGCCCATTAGCCTCCGTGGCACAGCCAGAGGTCAGGAGGGTGGGAGGAGGGGAGGGGATCTGGTGGTTGGTTTGGATGGGTGTGGGGTTCCCATGGACTGGGAGGTTGTCATAGCAGTGGCAAAGTTGTTGGAGGTTGTAAAAGTCTTTTTTTTTCTTTTTCTTTTTTTTACATAAACTCAACCTGCTTCTTCCTTAAATGAGTGCAATTAGGTGTCTGTTTTCTCAGCTTCCCTAACACCAAGCAGCTGCTAATAGCGTTTGTAAATGAGCCCAAAATTTGACTTTTACTTATAAGCTTTAGTTCCTTTTATTAGACTTTACCTCTTTAGACCTCAAATAAAAGATCTACCAATGAGCTTTATGGTTAATAAAAAGGACAGTACAATGATACTGTTATCTTTAAAACAATGTAACCATTGCATTTTAGAAATTGTTGCCAATAGTTTAGTTAGAGTCCTAAAACTCCTCCTAAAAATGTAACCTTCTAAAAAAAACATCAGAACTAAAAATAGCACGTGATAATAAAAAGCACACAATCCAGAAAATAACACAATGAAGAGTCAAACAAGGACGAAGGGGACAAAAAAGATTGTCTGTTTTGTTCATAGATTTATCTTTATTTTATCTGGGAAAAAAAAATCTCAAAAAAAATGTTGACTGCTTTACTTACATGGCATCTTTAAATAGTATCCCACATTGTGATGAGTATTTTCCTTGAAAGTTTTAGCTCGTATTGACCAATACCTCCACTTTGTTTTAACTTTATTCACTGTAAACAATTAAGTTATTTTCACCGACTTGCCATAAAACCTCCTTTTTTTCTATTTATTTGTCACAAATCGTTTCGCTGCCACAAGACAGCGAGTTTAAAAATGTCTCAGATCACATAAACAGTCCCAAATTTGCGAAACTGTTGTCGTGTTTTGTGTGATTCATAAGTGTATGGGATTCATAATTTTTTTTTTATGTGTTTTGTTGTGAAACACGGCTCTCGTTCTTTATTTAAAGGTGTTACTTATGCAAGTTTGCTCAGATTTGTACTTCGCATACGTGACAACTCAGTGTGTGGCTGTTAAATTGATGCTCAGAGTATCCATTCTCCGCCTGTTTTTGCTGCTATTTGTGACTGAAGATACTGTAAATATAATCAGCTAAAGCCATAATTTTCACGCTGAATCAGACGCAGAAGGCTGACTTGGCTAGCCGTATTTATTACCTTAGCTCTGTGGCCAGAAGGGCTCAACAGCCCTGTTTACGGCACAGTCAGACAGATTAAGGACACATACCTTGCTAAACTGTTATGTTGCTTGTCTGGGTACTGTAACATTTTAAAGGCTGTTTGGATATATAGAATGCCGGGACCCACTTTGTTAAAGGAAAGACAGAACATAAGAAGCTACAGTAGGAAAATTCTTAAAAGAAGATGAAGTGTGATTGAAGCACTTTATTAAGCATGCAAAGTGATGAGTCACTTGGTGTATGAAGGCAGGAATGCATGTTGAGGCAAACTTATAGGGGGGAAAAGGGCATGCAGTCTAGATTAGTCTGATCTGAAGACTTGATAGGCCCTGAACACTATATTCACACATTCCCTTGAAATATCACACACTCTGGATGTCTGAAGAGGCTCATGTATCATCCCAGCTTGTATTTGATAAAGAGGGAGAGATATGAGAGGACAGTCTCGCAACATGTAGGGTAGCACTAAACTAAAGATGGACAAAAATGCCTTTTTTATTCTTTAGCTGACATATTTTAACCGTTTTCTAAAAACAAATGTCATTTTTAAAGGCCAGATTAGAGGTGTTTTGGAAAAACAGGAAGTGATGGCACTGCTGTGCATGGTTGGTTTCCAGAAGCCGGATCAGGTTTAACTGGTTTCTCTGTTGTTGGGGTTCATTTAAGGGTTTGAAATGGGTGGGGCGTCAAAATTAATCCCCCTGGGTGTGAGTTTGTGTTCGTTGGGGTGGTGGCTTGAGGCTGTCTGTTATCACATATCAAAAACTTTTTTTTTTTGTCAGGTACTTGTGGAAGTACTCGGAAAGGCAGTCGTCATTCAACGACGCAAGTGAGGACGTATGTAGCCACAGAAATGCCAAGACCGTTACACGCCTATTGGCGTGCACATATAATTACATTGCTCTTATTCTGGATGTAGGTGTTTTAAGCAGAGTGATTGCCAGTCTATGGTCTGTTTGATATTAATGAATCAGCAGACTTCTGGGTTCAAGAACACACCCACAACCAATGCTTCATGTTCCATGGGACAGGGCAGGGTGGAATTGTCCAAAGTGTTTTTTTTTTTCCACCGGGTGTTTTCCTTCTATCCATTTTCTTAACTCACTTTTTCTGTTCGGAGTTGCAGAGAGCTGGTGCCCATCTCCAGCTGTCATTGGGTGAGAGGCGGGCTACACCCTGGGCAGGTCACCAGTCCATCACACAAAGAGACAGACTTGACAGACAGCCAGTCACACACTCACCCACACCTCGTCATGATTTCGAGTCATCAGTTACCCTAACATGCATGGTTTTTGGTCTGTAAAAGGAAACTAAAGTATCTGGAGAAAACCCACACATGCAAAGGGAGAACATGTATACTGCACACAGAAGGACCACAGCCTGGTTGTGTTTATTAACCTTTTATTTGACCAGGCAAATCCCATTGAGATCACAGATCTATAAGGGAGGCCTGGGCCTGAAGGCATCCTATGGTACATGTTTTTGTTCTGTGGGAGGAAACCGGAATACCCGGAGAAAATCCATACATGAGGAGAACATGCAAACTCTGCACAGAAAGACCCCAGGTCTGAATCTGGGATTCGAAACCAGGACCTTCTTGTTGTGAGGCATCAGTGCTAACCACTATGCCGTTGTGCCGCCGCATCTTTACAGCTGAAATTCACTTAGTTCAGTTTTCTAATCAGAAAAATGCTCATATTACACTTTTTAACTTCTCATTTGATGTACTTCTAAATTTAGAAAAGCCAGCGTTGGTTCAGAAAGTTTTTGTACATAAAAATACAACAAATAAAACAATAGAATTGAACTCTGTATTCATGCGGCCTTTAGAAATAAAACTAAGGTCCACGTCCTCATCTTTTTTTTACTTTGTATCTTTTGTCTGCTTTACGTGAGAATAAATATTAACTTGTGCTCACAGTGATGTGTCTGCCGTCAGTAACATTTAATCTCCTTTTGTGTTTACATATCCCTGGCTTTTGTCCTGCGCTTTGCTGAGATGTCATCATTTTAAAACCTCAAGGCGAGGTTCGCGCTGCGAAAACACCAAGCCCTGCCATCATTATCATCAACGCCAAAACCCTGCGTTGCGTGTGTATTACCGCGCTGCACTCAACAAAATCCATACTGCTTTGGCTCCGTCCAAATCAATTGGCCATTGTAGAACATTTTCCCCACAACATGGCACTCATTTGTCTGTCCTTCCCATTGTTTTAGGTTTTAGTTACTGTTTCTTGCTTTTATGCGTTGATCTCATTACAGAACACTGTGTCTATCTGTCATCGTGAGCCCTTAATGACATAAGAAGAATGGTTGGGCAGTTGGGTGTTTCTCTCTGTGCGTAAATGATAAGCAGTGTGGAGAATAGCTGCTTATCGGTGGTGCTGTGTGGCTCTGTGCTTGCAAAAAAAAAAAAAACTCAACTGAACAGGTGCCATTGAGTTAGAGCTGGGCATGATTTCAGAGTTGAAAATGTGTCCATGTTCTCTCTTTCTTTAGTGATTTATTTTAGTGAGGGTGATGTTTTTGGTACACTAACTATACTTTTGATATGAGTAATAAAAAGTCACACACCCACTCCTGCTGATCCCCTTCTCCCAGGCTTCTCCTCATCTCCCTCTTTTGCTTCTCCACCTTCCTTTGCTTCAGCTGATCTGGCAGTATAAACAAGGCAGATGTTTTTCTCACTTCGGCCCTTTTATTGCCACATTTACAATGTGAATTGCAGCCGTCTTATCTACTGACAGTTGTCTTGGGTAGCAGTTTTTGTCTAACTCGCGTAATGCAAATATTAGCTTTGAAACTAGCTCTGAAACTTTAGGACTCCAAGCTCCGTGGCTTATGTCCACTTTAGGAAAGTTGTGTTTCACAAAGCTCGAGATGTTAGCGTTTATAATGCACTTGTCCTCACATGAGGACACTTGTTGAACAACATATGTGTGGGGTTGTCACGAATGTGCGTTTTAGCAAGCGGTGACTGATTATGTTATCTCGCTGCTAGCACAATGTGCTGTATCTGTTACTGTTTGCTTCCAGGAAGGGGCAAACCGAGGGAGTGTCACATTTACAGCCGACTTTCTGTGTGGCGTAGATGTTCTGCTTATATCTGCAGAGCTGCACTCCTATTTGCTTTTTAGTCTGTCCGTATCCTAAATGAATGTTTGTTCTAGGTGAAACCGTTGCAAGTGATCAAATACAGTAGCCAATTAGAGCAAGAAAGCCCGGTGAAACAGAGGCCTTTATGACAGTATCTGACCTCAAACTCATATAATGCATTAACCTATAAATATGCACAGATGAGAGAGATGAAAAGCCAGACAGGATGGTCAATAGTGGCCTCGAAAGGGGGGGAAGACATGCCGCTTCCCCACAGAGGAGATAGACATAGAAGGCCGCTGAGTGGTGATTTCACTCTCTCTTGCATTTACATTCATATTTTGTGTTTTTCTGCAACATTTCTTTATCGTTGCATTTGTTGACCTTAACATCTGCATTCACATGTGACAAATCCGTCGAAATGAGAAAAAGAAGAAACCAATGCTTTCATACGGGTGTAAAGGGACTTACGGATGGATTTGGGAAACTACAAAGTAGAGGCCGTTTGCTCTAGCTTCTGCAGATACTTGAAGAACCTGTGACAGAGGGAGATAACGCTCCTCATGTTGCTCTTTTTACAGTTTGTCCTCTATCTGTTGGTGCCAGGTGTTTAGAAAAAAAGAGGCTAAAGTGTGACAAGCAACACACACACACATACATTCAGGAGGGAAGGGTGAGATAATGCTTTGTCTAGACAGTCAGAAGTCATTTCATTAGCTAGCCGATTTGACCCACCCACCCAACGTCTCCCAGCCCTGCAGACGTTGGGTTGTCCTAAGAGACAGAATCATCAGACCATATTTTTTATTGTAAGTAATAAACCTGAAATAGTGTACGTATATATATATTTAAGGAGGAGGATATTAAAAACAGACTTTCTCTGTTTCCTGGGTGATGGCTGACATCCCTGACTTATTCATTTTGACTCTATGTTCTAGACTGAGTATAAAACATTTGAACAGGTTACTGATAAATACCCAAAGGCCTTAGCCTTTTTTGAATCTGTTTTTCTAAGGTCTTGTATACACAATGCAGATTTTTGTTTTATTGCGATTTGGACAATCGTGTACCACATCCCCACTCTGCACAAATGACAGATTGAGTCAAGCTACAATCGTTTTAAAGGGACTATCCGACAGATTATCTGGCAAGCCTGCCTGGTGCATTACTGCACCAGCACTCGTGCAAACGGGAATGTTTTTGGGGGTTCATTTGCCCCCAATAAAGAATAATAAAACACTAACGTTTCCAGAGAAAACTCCAGGGTAAAGAGACTAATAACACTATGTTTTATTTGCATCTCAAATGCTGTCTCCATCATTACTCCGTCATGTTGTCAGTGCAGTAATAATGGCGGGTTTAATAAAAGATGACAAACAGAAGCCGTCACAGGCAACAATATAAGGGCCACTCATGACCTCGCTCTTCAAGCTCCATTCTTCTTCCCTCCCTTTCAGGTTATCTCTGACCCTTACATGGCATGCAAAATGGCTCTGATCCGCCCAAAAAAAGAAGATTAACCAACCCCTGACAGAGAAGTAATCTCTCTGAAAACATTGACTATTATCATTTCAACATGCAGCTTCTAAACAGAGGAAAAGGCCGCTCTGGTATGCTTAATTGCAGTGTGGGACACACAATGCTTCTTTAGGTATGCTAAATGGAAAGCCTTGGCTACTGAAGGCATTCCACCATTGTAAATGTAAAACAATGGACCTTTATAGATTTGTGCTCGGCATAGCGCTCAAAAATTCAAGTAAACTTCACAAATACATTTTCAAAGGAATTTGTTTTAGATTGCATTGTTTTGATACTACACAGGGTTTACATATTTTTGTGACTATAAATATGTCTGACCCTTAAGTTTGCATGAAGACTGACTCAGGAGTACTAGAGCCATTTTCTCAGTGAAGTATAATTGGTCACATTGTTGCCTATGAATGTTGTCATGAGATAACATTCCAATCATTTGACCTCTTACTTTTAGCTCATTTAATTACTTATCTGTGTTCTGCACAAGGCTGGAAACTGTGCTGCTGTTTGTGTAGCTTTTGGTTTTTGTCATTACTTTTGGTTGCAGAATTTTTCCACAAGTCAGAAATGATTTTCTCGTGCATGTATACGTGGCATTTTGTTTGTAGTATTTCCGAGCCTTGCTCTTGTTAAGGGCGTTATAGATAAGCGTATGGCCCTCAGTTCATTGCACTTCTGCAAGCAATTTTAAACAAACTTTTTCAGCACAGTGCTAAAACTGACCTTAAGTCAATGAGTTACTAGAGTCGAGAAGGAATTTGCGTGATACAAAATGCAAAGAGCAACGAGCCGCAGCCCCGCATTTTAAACCCAGAGCTACTGCATCTGTAATCATGCTGGCAAATATCTTACACTGGAATTTTCCATAAGAGAAACAAGCTGGCTCTGTGTCTACATACATCCTTTTGTCCATCAGATTGTGCCCGTGATTATCTTGTCATGTCTCAGTCACACACTGTTGACGCTGTTCTGTGATGCAACCAGTCTTTCAAATTATTTTTAGCATAAAGTCCAGGCACAGGAATTGGTAATCCAAGGAGTGACATCTGGCCTTCAGGGCTTATGTGATTAGCAGAGAGCCTTGCCCCTAATAGCCCAGCGGACGTTCTTCATTACCTCTCCGACTATAGCACCAGACATAAAAGTGAGCAGGCGTGCCTCCTGAAAGGAGGAAAAATAAAAACTACAACCTAATGATTCTTCAGAACACAGATGTGTAAATATCACGACTGAGATTTAAATCCATTAACTGGTACAGGAAGCATGGAGAAGCTATTGGAGGAGCTGTGCTAAATCAGTTACAGCAGAACACTGGCCAGGCATTCAGTAAGCCCTTATCCTCTGGTATAAAACACAGCTTCAATCCCACTGCATTAAGGCTAAGACCAGATGACCAGAGAGATAACTAGTGAGTCAAAGCCCAACTAGGCCAAACAAAATATATAAATATATCTGAAAGATAGGTCAGTTTTATTGTAAATAAAACAAATTGTAAAGAAGTTCCACAATAAAATTGACAATTATGATAGCTTGGAAGTATAAATCTTAAATTTAAAATCCGAAATCAACACAAGTTCTCAACTCACAAGATGTATATTCAACACACACAAGCAGCAGTTTTATCAACAGGAAACTAGAACATTTGAGTATTGTTAACGTTTGTGTTTGCACAGGACTGTAATGTTTTTTTCTATTGCAAATAATTTGATGAACTATAAAGCCTAAATGTGAGCTGTGTTCACACAGGTCAAACTTCTTAGTTTGTTTGTTTAGAAGTAAACTTCTTTAGGTTAATGCAAATCTGACTGTCCACAAACATAAGTGTCAGATAAATGTTTTTTGTGTGCTGTAATAATCATTTCAATGTTACAGTGAAGCCTGGCTGTTTGAGAAGAGAGAGATAAAGAAAGTGACTATTTTTGGGCAGTTGTTTGCTTGGAGAAGCTTTTGCTTATTCTGAGGCAGTTTGTTCCCAGGAGTTCAGAGTACAGCCTTGTTGCTGTTTTGCTTTTGTTTTCTTGTTTTCAGGATCTGTGGTTGTGCAGGAGTTCAGTGCCCCTCTTCTCTTTTTTTTTTAGTTACTTGAACGTTTTTTTTTATTTTTAACTTTCCTTAAGGTTATAATTGTGTACCAATAATTGCTTGAGCAGGGCTGTTTATGGGTGTTGGAAAATAATTATAACTACCTAAAAGTGGTATTTGTTAGCCTATTTTTATGCGTGGATTTGCATTACTTTTTTTATGTTCATGGTATGTTTATGTAATGGTATGCTTTTAGTATTTACTCAGCCTGTTTACAAAACTGCAGATGGGAACAGTGGGGAAACGACATTTCCTCTGCATGACCCAATAGTTTGCAGAACTACCATTGAAATTAAATCTGCCAATCTCCTTGCTGAATCTTTAGATTTTTGTTATAAAATATATATATTTGATACTTTAGTTCATGGTTCGATATTTTTTCGATACAAAAAAGAGAAATTTCCATGCCCTTTTCAACTTGTAATTTATTGAAATTAATTATGAACATTTGTTTAACCTCAAAAGTACAGTTTTTAAATTAAATTTAGCTGA
>JAUBOC010000011.1:20017355-20044009 GCA_032275365.1 Anablepsoides cearensis | reverse complement strand
AATTTAACCCATTTTGTCTCAAAATTGGCATATTTTGTTTTGAATTTGGCTCAGCTAAAGTAAAACAGGAAGTGACATCAGAGGGGAACTCTTTAAGAAAGACAACCCCCTGGTCTTTGTTTTTCAAAACAATATTATTTGAGCTCTGACTCCTCTTCATCTCTCTCTTATAGGGACTAAAATAATCTAAAGAAACATCAGAAAATGACCTGCTGGCTGTGTTGTCAACCGTTGTAGCAATGCTGTGTTTACATGCAGACATTCCTCTTTGGCATCACTTCCTGTTACGTCGCATACAAATATCTCAACAACTGTTCATCTCAGTGGTGTGAAGTTGCTTTTGCTATAAGTTATCCATGTTATCTTTCCAAAAGTGCAATCACATTTATCACAAAAATTTGATGTCACATGCGCTTTAATGTCCAAGATTTAAAAAAAAATACTATAAGTACTTTTTAGGCTGAATTTACGAATCCCTCACAGCCCCAACATGCACAAATTCATCTGTTCTTTTCATTTTGTGCAAGAACAGGTGGTTAAGGGGAAAGGAGGTCATATTGTATGGTGCTCTCCTTTGTGTGTTTATGCATGCTAACAGGTATATGTGTCTCTGAGATATCTGTACCCACAAACATCACAGGCGCCCGCGCTGCTGACAAAGTGGTAAGGATGAACTCGACTGACTCCTTAAACTCGTTCGCACCACTTTGCGCTCGACTCTCCTCTTTGAATCATAAACACGCGCCGCAGCTCAAATCAATCATAGGCTGCAGCACCTGTTCTGAAATGAAATGCCAGCATCAGTTAAAAAAAAGGCGAGCCTGTTTGTTTTTGTGTACCTCTGTCTGTCTGTTTTGTTTGCTTTTTTCTCCGCAGGAGCAGAGGGAAATGCTAGCGGAGGCATGACTAAGTGCAGTGAATCATAAATGATTTGAGGAGTGTATCGGTGCACGGAAAGACTCAATGCAGCGGCTTGTCATACTTCTGTTCTGTCTGCTATTTGTTGTGAGCCTGAGAAGTGGATCATTAGGATCTTTCAAAATCAAAATTGTTTAACTCTATGCTTGTAAAGGAAGTCAGTTATGTGGGTAATTGCTTCAAAATAAGGAGAAGTTGAGAGAGGTTATAAGATTGACATTTAAATAAGCACTGATTTGGTGCAAAAGGTTCCTCATCACAGGAGGCTAGTTTAAAAGATGTGTATTTCTTAACATTAGGAAGTGTAATTTACATAAGAAGTAAAAAATGCTATTTCTGAGGCAAGCATTTGGGAAGAATCTGTGTATTGCAACAAATACAAAAAAAGAGAGAAAAGTACAGCACAAGTCCTGCCTCTATTCCCTTTGTTAAGCTGAATGTGAAGAGTGCTATTTGCATTACAAGGTTCCTGTGGAGCAGAATGGAGCAGAGACAGAGCTGTGAGCAAAACGAACACGCTCAGGGTGGCCCTGCGCTAATTGCGACCGGGGTACATTTACTGATTATAGTTAAGTGGTCCAAAATGGTCCCCTGCTTTTAGTTACATTGACCCACTCCCTCTCCTGGTGGATGTGGTCAATAGCCGGCCTGTTGAGATGCCTTTCCACTGAGGAAAGAAAACAAGGCCCAGTGTCTGTCTCCTTGTTTCATCTGCTGAAGCAGAGAGAGAGAGAGAGAGAGCGAGGGGAAGTTCACAGAGCCAAAACACAGGTTTTACACTGGTGTTTGGAAGAAGCTGAACCACAGGGACACGAGGAAGCAGATAGATGTTATTTCTCGAGCCTGGTAAAAATAAAATATATATAAAAAAGAGTGGTTAAAAATACTAAAATGTTTCTGTGGGTCCTGGAAGAGAAAAATCCAAACAGTTGTTATCTATCTTTGTGAGGGCATGTGTGCAGCTCATGACTATTCATGTTGCCTGCAAAAACATGCAAGTGCGGTCAAATGGAAATTATTGGAATGCAAAGTGGAATGGTAATGAATTTGCGAGGGTTTGGAGTGGAGGTGAGCCGGGGTGGGGGTGGTGGGGGAGGATTAAACCGTGCCTAAAGATCCGGACGATTTAATGCGCAGATGAGATTCGGTCAGTGTTCCCTCTCTTCCCACTTACTTGTCGTAACGGGAGGCTCCGCAGTGGGAGAGCAGGCTGGGGTTGGTGTAACAGCCACTGGATCACACAAGCTCTGATCTCCCCCCTGGGTTCCTCTGCCTATATGGGATAGTCTTTAGTCCTGATGAGGAGGATGTGGGGATCTTACACTCTCTCCCCAGTAAGTTTGTACTACTAGGAACAAATCTTTAGCACAGCTGAAACTCAACGATTTCTCTTGATGCCCACAGCTAACTTGAATATGATCAAAAGCATTTTGATTTAACAAAAAAAAAAAAAAAGGCTGTCTCAATGTTAATTATCTCAATCCAAATTTTTTCTCAGTCAGTTTTAGGTTCCCCCCCCCCCCCAGGTCTAATGTTTTACATAATCCCGTCACATACAGTTCATTCTGCCTCTAAAAGAGTCTCAGAACCACTATTTTGTCCCTTTTTTCAGCGTAGGTTGCCCCATGTCATAAAGTCTCTCATAGCAAGCATGACTCCACTCCAATTTTAGCAATTAAGTGACATCATCATTTTGTGCTGCTCATAAAGACAGCATCACCGGTTTGCCTAAAAGTAACCGATCCTTGAGGACCTGTGGCCTATTAAGGCCGTTATTCACATAGCTTACAGTTATACGAGGGGAGATATTAAAAGTCAGAAAATAACAACCCCCATTACATAAACTAGAAGTATTAGGGGTAAAGAAAAGTTTCCTTTATTATTGCGGCAAGCTAAAGTACAACAGGCTGATTAGTAAGTGAATGTTTTATGAGTTTGGCATGCTGACATGTAGGGATTTCTGTGTGTGTGTGTCTGTGTGTGCATGTCCTTGTGTGAGACAGAGGTCAGCCTCCTGTGACTAATACAACACAAAACCCTTGCTTTTGGAGCATAAATCCCAACAAGAGCTCATAGCAACCAGAGCGGTCGCTCAAAAAAAAAAAAAATCTACTTCTATCACAGCTGAGTGGAACTTCTTTTGTTTGTGTACATGGCTGGCTGTTTGCACTACTATATGCACATCTGTGTGTGCGCACACAAACAAACATCCAACTGTGCTGGTTGATTACATTTCCAGGACGCGGTCAGTGGCTCGTATAAATTCACGCATCCATACGATTTAAAGGGGTTTTCAGGCTTCAGAGCAATCTGCATCGCATTGCATACATAGCAAAGGATCAGGACGGAAACATAGACAGTAGCTGTGTTTACAGGCCGGAAATTCTTGGATCATATTGAAATATATTCGGATTAAATAATCTGAATGTATTATTTACATAGGCACAAAATGAAACAAGAGTGAACTCGACGCCAACCATCGCTTATGGATGGACGGACGGAGAGAGAAAGTCCCACCTTCACTGCAAACTATCCATCAAACCAAGTTTTAAAACCTCATATCCAGTCAAAAGATGTATTTTTGATCGTGTTTTGAGGCTGATTTAATAACCAAGAACAGAATGTGTAAGATTAATTATCAATTAGCCTGGAAAATTCAAATTAAGTGAAAAATTCTGCTAATGGAGTAAGAAAATTGCACTTGGTAAGATTCTTCAAATAAGAAAAATTTGAGTCAAACCAAGTAAAAGTTTGGCAATGCATTTGATCATTTTGAGCTCTTTCAAAGTTTCTAATAGAAATATTGTATCGCTAATGGACCAGTTTTGCTTCCCCGATATATTTGCATCCAACCAGGCAGAAAAACATCATGTTGATAAGGGTTCACATGCACGGTCAGGTCAGTTTCCCACAACCAGAATATTTAGAATCAGATCAGAATAAGTGTTTACACACACTGCAGTTCAAATTATCAACCAGCATAAACCAACCTTCTCATTTGGATTACAAATTTAGTTTGATCGAGCTGCATCAGATCAGAATATTTCGATTATTCCCCTTACTTATGTCCATGTAAACAAAGTGACAGGAGAGAGAAACAGCTCAAATGATAGACTTTTAGACAAATAGAGAGCAGGGTCTTTACCATACCACTGCCCTGAGAAATAGATCTCTCCCAACCCCCACCCCACCTAAAACAAATATACAGTAATCAACCATCCAGGACACACCACATCATTCAAGGCCCAATCTGGGCCTTCCTGACCGGGACGCGGGACTCTGCTCCACTCCCCTGGAGGGGAAAAGATCCAAGGACGTCTTACAAAGTTTCCATGGTTGCATATCTCAGCTAGATCTAGCTTTGTTTGTTTTTCGCCTGCAACATGCTCCGCTGCACCGACCCACATTAATGAAGACTTACAGACTTAACCCTTCGGTGGACAAGCTGGATGGCTGAACACATTTACACAGCCCAGATGCACTATTTGTTCTGTGCTCTCGTTTCATGGCTGCTGTGACATTTAGGCAAACATGGAATGGGGAACGAGGTTGGTTTATGTTTCCTGCATCCCAGGCTCCATGCCTGATGATAATGAGGGGGAAAAAGGCCAGAGGAGAGGGGTGGGGTCAGAATGCTAATAATGGGTGTACATTTTAATGCCTCACTTGCATCCCAGAGTGGTTTGGAGATACGGACTATCATTCTCCACCTCCTTTCCCCTTCATTATCCCCCTGCCTCTCTCCTCCATCTCTGTCCTCCCCCCAACCCCCTCTTTTTTTTTTTTGCTCTCATCCCTCTCCGTGCCCTTCAGTACCTCACACCCCGGCTCTTCTCTGCCACTTCCTCGTCTCTCCTCCGCCTACCCCCTCCCGCTCAAAACTCCTTTCTCCCAGCATATGAGATACATTTGTTTTCCTCCGCCCGGGCTGCAGGAGTGGGACGTGGCGTGCAAAGTGCTGATGTGTTGGTTTCTGGGTAATTACAACATCCCTTGGTCTCCAAGAAAACTCTAAACTAATGTTTAATTTGCCTCTCTTCTCAAAGGAAGCCTTCCTTTGTTATTGCTGTGGCAATTAGCTGCAGCCAAGGCCAAGGCATTTCCTGTGATTCTCGCGATTTGCATAGAAAGTGAATCAGACACCATCAAAACCCTATAACCTCTTTTCTCACCAACATTTACCCACTCTCCCTCTTTTTCTCCTCTCCCCCTCCTGTTTATCCCTCTTCCATCTGTGGCCTCGCTGACATTTCAGCCCCGGTGTCTGACGCCGCCATACAATCTAACTGATTGACAGAAGAGGTATTAACTAAAATGGTGATGATTTTCCGGCAAAATTAAAGTGTCATGTGTCTTCTCCCGGCACCATCCCTAATGGTCAGTCTGGATAGTTTCAGCCAGCAGCTTCTAATTAACTGCCTGTTTGTTACTGGTGGCATTCCACTGAGGATGGCACTAATGGAGGTTGTTAACTGAGGATATAAACATATTGTCTGTACTGTAGATATGGATGTCACAGCACATTTGCATTTTAGGCAGCCAGCTACAAGTATATTGGATCCCCGCACACACACACACACCACTTCCCTAAGCATGGAGGTCGACTCTATGTGTGGTTAATGGGATTATTAGTCAAAAATAAACAGTTCGATTCGAGAATTGGGCCGTTTTGGGAAAATACTGTAAACTAGCATTGCTGCAATTTTGTGCTTTTTGTGTTATTATTTTATGTTTGCTCTGGCCAGATAAGAAAAATACTCATGAGTTGCTATATTTCACATGTACCACGTTTCACATGATAAATATTTCATAGTTGTTTTGAATTGACTCACTGGGTTTTAATGCATTGAACTAACCCTAATGAACTTCCATACGGCAGTTAATTTCCATAAAAGCCCCCCCACATTGCTGCTTTGCTGAGCTTTATATTCATTAGAATACCTGAATGAATTTGCATTTCCTTATCAGCGCCTGCCTCTTTGTCTATCCCGCACCATAACACTACCACTGTGCGCCATGATACCTCCATTTCTTATTCTGCTTCTTTTGTACGCTCTTGTCAGAATATTAGAACTGGTATTTTCTCATTTGTGAGTTGAAAGCTGTCAGTTGGCTTCAAGGAGACTTCAAAAAAAAAAAAAGATAGTAAGACGAATAAAGTTAATAAACAGACTGAGTGTGTTGTAAAGCTTCGAGGGGCTGTTAAACCTGGGGAGGGGGCTGATCCACGAGACGACACTCATCCGCTCCAGACCGGCGTGGCGTGGTCGGCGAGTGGCACATCCAAGACCCCAGAAGTCAAACACAGCCTCCTGATCTATATTTCAAAGCTGAGAGTAGAGAGGAATTCAGTAATGAGCTCCCATCTTCCTTTTGCTAGCAGAAGGCTCTCTTTGTGGAACTAATTGAAAGTGGCATGTGGAGGACCGGGAAGCTCTTTGGGGGCTGCGCGGTGTTTCAGGGGATGTGCAGAGATAAGCCTGTATGCCGCTGTGGCTTTTGTGTCACAGGTCTGAAATAAACAGATCTCTTAGAGGAGAGTGATGCACTTTACAGCAGCGAGTGTGTCTGTGCAGGGTGGGCGGGTGGGCGGGTGGACGGGCGGGCGGGGATGACGGGGGGGGTGGAACGCTTGTGTTATCGTGTGCATTTAAGTGTGTGTGTGCGTGCTTTTGTCTACAGCAACCTGTGCCCATAGCTGAAATTTCACCCCCAACATTCTGCCCCCCTGCCACCTCCCTTTAATAAATCTAGTTTTCTGTGTCAGCTCATCAGACAGGCAGTGTGTGTGTGTGTTGGTGCACATTTGTGCAGACAAGCATGTGTTATTTGGGCTCTCTGAGAGCACTGGAGGAGCAAGCCCTAATGGGAGATGGGCATTCTCTGTGGCAAATATGGAAATAGCCCGGGACGTTTGCAGTTAGACTGATATACTGCATGGCATTTACCAAACACATGAAACAGCCTGGCCTTTAGTATTTACAGGCACGCTTTAAAGAACGCAAAATTTACCCACATACGCACCCACACAGACACACAACATCAAGAGAGGAGTAAATGCAATGCCAATGAGTGGCAGGTGTCTGGATTCAGCTGGTTTGCTCTTTTTGAAAAACTTGTCATCGAGGAGTTCTCGTTTTAATTTTGAACCTTCATCTCCGGGTATTCCCCGTTGATTAAAGCTGCGGACGGGGGTGCATCATTTCTATAATAAACTGTAGAAATGTCAACGTGTAGACTGGGCGGAACTAACCTGTCAACTGATTCTCACCTGTGATTGATAGTTTATGAGGAAGGAGGAAGAGAGGTGGTGGATCTGTTTCATGAAAGCATCAGAACCCTTTGAAAGGAAGTTTTGATGATCTCCTCTCACAATCTCACCGGGGGGCTCTTTCTGCTGGGCCTCCCAGCTCGGCTTATACATTTATTTATTGCATTATGAAGTTGGTCTTGTATGTCGACTCCTTTTGCTGTTTTCTGGCAACAAGATACCCTCACACACAGTGAACCTACTAGATTCTGCACTCTGTTTGCTAACATGTCATTTTATGTCTTTAAGTGAGCCGTCTTTAGAGTAAGTATAAGAAAAGAAAATATATGCATATTTGATAAAAAACGGAGAACAAGCTCTTTTTTTCATTACGTGAACTGAATGACCCGATGACACCCAGAGAAGGACACTTAAAGTGAAAGAATGACCAGTCCTGATTTGAGGAATGTAACAACTGTGTGCAGGAGTGAGTAAAGTCTTTCAGGGAGGCAGAGTACAGCCCAGCTTAGTGCCCAGCTGCGACGCTCCCTCTAGGGGCTTTGGAGGAATGTGGAATGTGGCTGATGTGAGTCTGGTTGGAGCTGGAGATAGCAAAAGGCCCGGAGCGTGCAGCTGTGAGCAGCGATGTCTGGGAGATGGGATGTGTGCACGTCTCAAATAAAAAAAGGGAACGCATAATTCGTGGATGTGTTTTGTGTTCTCTTGCTTAAATGTTCAAAAAGGCACTTTTTGGTCATAAACAGTTTTGTTTATGACCTTTTTTACCGGCCATAGTCCAGATTTCATCCCAGGAAGTGGAATGACATTCAGGCTCATTTCCTGTTTAATGGTTCAGGTCACACTCTTGCGTCTTGCTTTCTGACGTCTGGAATGCGAGACAGGACCAGATTACAACAATCTACTTCCCCTTAAGGATTGGTTGGTGTGGCAGTCAGCTGAGATCCGCTTTATTCTAATCAAGCGTGTCAGGAGGGGATGACAGCTCGCTTTTGTTCTGGAAATTTCCTGTCCTGTCCTGGGCAAAGGGTCGGTTAAAGTGCAAAAAGAGGCGTATAGCACAGCTTCTTTGTTCTCTTTCTCTCTCTCTCTCTCTCTGTCTGTTTTTTTTTCCCGCCACTCGGGTCCCCACTAGCGATGTCTCCCACCCACCAACCAATTGCAATGCCCTGTGCGTCAGAGTGAGGGGCTCTGATTGGCTGCGTCAGCGTGTCGGGGAGGTCAGAGCTGTGCTCATTGGATCATTTCAGGCAGCACCCTCTAACTGCTCACACAGACAGAAAAATGGAGAAGAAAAGTACTCACACACACAAAAAAAAGAAAGAAAAACATCTTTGCTCACACCCATGTGTGATATGGTTCCTTGCCTGAGAAATCGTAAATCTGTCAGGCTAAATACAGGTTTAAAAGACCCACTAACTTCAACAGACACCTTCAGAGCTGTTGCCTCACACTTTGTTTTTGCACCGTTACCTCCTATTCCCACAACAAAAAAGATATTTTTGGGTGCCAGAGTGCCTTTGGTGTGTGTGTGTGTGTGTTCACTGAGAAGGGACGGTCTTCCCTTTGGGCGAAACAGGCTAAGAAAGGAAAAACACCTGGCTACCATGAGGCAATTATCAGTTATAGAGCTGTCACAGGACAAGGCCGGCTTTGTGGAATGTCTTTAGCACATGCAATCTGAGATGAAAGCATATTTGTTGTGCTGTAAGTAATAAAAAGATATATTGAGCATTGATGAAAGAGTTGAACAATCGCTGTTATTAGTCTTTGAAAAAGCAGCAGGTGGTGCTATTAGTTCTTTTAAACTCTAATATTTATCTTTTTTTCTGTGTAAAGATTTTATTCAGAATGAAATAGAGTAAAGTTGGTCTGATTTGTTCCCACATGATCATCTCTTTGTTGTTTTTATTGCTTTATGTGATCTAAGAAAATAAAAAAAACATATAGGCATATCTGTTTTATTGCATTAATTATCAGTTTACAATTCGTGCAAAAACATCAGTTTCTTTCTTGATAATGAGACTATAAATACCACTTACCCACATGTGAACTTCACACTCTTTTGTATTTACTCTGATTTCCACTTCTTAACAAGTCTATAATGCAGAGAAAAATTAACTTATTGCATCAACACATCACACTGCTTGATATAGCAATGATAATGGTTTAAATACTTTAATGAAAAAACGTGTAAGCCTAATCAGAATAAGAACATTTATTACCATTTCAAACTTTCACACGAGTGCAGCGACCATTAGAGCAGAGTTTTTAGAAAGAGTAAAAAAATAAAAATCTCTGTGTGAAATGTGTCGCCTCTAAAATGAAGCAAGTGAAAAAGAAGGCACAGTTTGCTTTGCGATTGATGCAAGAGTGTGTGGATTTTTGAATGAGCTTGATTAGAAGGGGATTGCAGGTGATTATGTTACAGCAACGTATTTTAGAAAGTAGGCCTACTGTCCTAAATGGGGGGGGGGGGGGGGGGGGGGGGGTCGTCATCATTATATGAATGTTTACAAGTCTGCTGTAATCCCTTTGCAATTACGACATGTGTTGACATGTAATATTCCCCCAAAAATGTCAAGATTTAATATCTGAAATATTATCTAGAAATGATCCATTTATATTCATAGTTCACTTTGATCCCTAATGCTGTAGCAATAAAAAAAATAATATAAATTGCATTTTTATTTGATAAATTGCAGATTTACATGTCTGAAATGTTCTAAAAATATAATTTTAAGCAGAAAGTACAGAGCAGGGGTATGATTTGAGAAACTTTACTAGTATCAAAAGTTGTACTTTGCTTTCTGTAATGAGATGCCCAAACATATCTAATCGTCACCTCCTGTGCTTACATGTGGGACATCACAGTGGCACAGCCAGTATTGACTCTGAGTTTTGTTTTAAATTACTGTGTGGATGGAATCAGCTCTGTCTGATGTCTCCTTGAGTGAGGCCATGGCAGCAGAAATAATGTCATTTTGTCCACAATAATTGAATCTTCAAGCATGGCTACATGGAAAAGATAACAGTGTATTGATTGTGGCTGTACAATAATTGTTTTTCCTTCACAAAACAATTTATTACACATTTACTGTTATGCATTGGCTTCCTAGACTGTCTGGGGATGGGAGAAAATTAACACTCTCCATATGTCAAAGGAAAAAAGGCATATATTGTCATTTAAAGCGATTAACTTGGAATACTTATGAATGATTGGGCACTGTTTCAAACCCAAATTAATTACCTGTCATCACGACTTATTGTTTTTGAAAACAGTTCTCATAATTATTGCCTTCGCTAACGGAAGAGTGCACACTGCTTTTTTTTCCCATGAACACAAATACCAGTGATTACAAGCAAAATTACTGCCTATGATGCAGTTCTATTTCGGTTTCATCTTCTGCTCAGTTAGTGTGGGTTGTTCACTCTTTTAGTTTTACGTGGAGAAAGGAATTCAGTTATTTCTTACAAAAGTGCTTCTTAAATCAATGTATTTGTCTTTCCTCTTGTGTCCTAACACGGTGTTCAGCTTGTAATTACTTGTTCAAACACTTTAATAAAATGTTGACAATAATAAACTGTTCATGTGAGGAAATGTATGATTGTTTTAGCAAAGAATGCCCCTTTTTACAGTTATGTTACGCATGTCTCGAAACACAGCAGACAAGCGGCATGCAGAGGCGGATACGTCTGAGAAGGGACGGAAGCTTAATTATTCCTTAAGAGACTTCTTTAGACGGGTGATTAGACATCTATGTATTTACTTGCCCGATTATGTTATAGCGCTCGTGCGTGCGTGACGATAAATTTGTCAGAAGTACTTAGGGGTCAGTCATTGTGAAAACTTGACAACATTTGGGTGACAACCAGGATCGTCCGCTGTCAGTCCGTTCCATCAACTTTCTAATTAAGCAGAATTCTGCTACACTCCGGGGACTTGCTGCAGTCCATAAAAAAAAAAAAAAAAGAAAGTAGCATTCTGCAGACAGACAGAAATAAGGCAAACAGAGAGACTGGCAGATTGAAGGAACAAGCTCGGGGAATCATACCAGGAGGTCTTTTCCCCGTGTTAAGGATGTGGGGAAGTGGAGCTCCTCTCTGCCGAAGTATCCATGCGAGGTGGTTTTAGAGCTCTCTGCAGCCCTGCAGCTTGTCGCCAGGCAGGGCTGCCTTGGGCGCTGAGAATTCATGTCACACACAGCAGAATTTGATTAGGCAGGAGATGGTAATACTGCCTGACCTGGTGGGAGGAAGGAAGAGGGTAGTCAAACAGGGCTTAGCGATAGAAAGAGGTAGGGGCAAAAAGTGTGTATGGGGGGGGGGGGTTGTGGCAGGGGGAATAGTACATGTACTGTATGCTAGTAAACAGTGATGGGTGAAAGGTAGACGGGAGGAGTTTTAGCCTTGCAAATGTCTCCCCACACCATCTTTTACTTACACAGGAAAATAAGAAACTAGACAAGCTGAGCTGCATTTATGATCGAAACCATGCAATTTATGTGTGTTTGCCTCATTTGTTTGTGTGTGTTGCGGAGAGAAATATGTCTTTATGATGATATAGAACTGCACCCATGTGGCTCCAAGCTATATGTTCTCAGGCGCCGCGTTTCAAATGGATTTTTAACGTCTGCCATTTTATCATATATCCACTATGCATGGCTCCTCTAGTTCACCACTTGGACCATGCCATTGTTTCCTCTCTCCGTATCACTTAAAGCATGTCTTGGTTGCCCTAAATCAACTAAAGGGGACATATCTATAGGGCGTCTTGGCATTTCTTGTACTGAACTGCATTGTACTGAAAGTAAGAAGTAAGAATAAAATAATGATGCCAGCCATCAGAGGATACAGGCAAAACCACAAGTGAAGGAAAGATACAGAGAGACATGTAAACAGATGAGTTAGTTTGCTTTGAACACTGATTTAAAGTACATAACTTTCATGTTTTTTGAGAAGAGGGGTTTACCTCAAAGGCTGGAATATATTGTTACAATATAAAATCAACTTTTGGCATGAATTTTGATCTGCCTTGCTCTCCGGTGATTGCCTTTCTAACCTCATACAGAGCCGAGCGAGGGGCTCAAGTTAACTCATTGATTCTCTTGTATACTCCAATTTGCTGTAGTGATCAGTTTGGGTTTCAGCATCTCTCAACCATGAGTAGATACAATCTTTTCTACCTGACTGACTGACTGCCTTTGTCGGTCTTCGCAGTGTTTCTCACCGCCTGTTATGCTGCTCTCTTGCCTGACTCGGTGAACATCTCAGCAGTGACAAGCTTTCCACTTGGTTAAGAAGACTGCGTGTTTGATAGTGTTGTCACTGGTCTCTGTTGTTTTGTCTGTCATTGCCCTCTCTTAGCGAGTTCTCAGTCAATAACTCTCTTTCTCTGGGCTTACCACCAGCGATTAGGATTGTGAAACAAAAAAAAAACACAATACTCGGACAGACAAGCAGTAGCAATTCATTGCTTTATAATAATTTTATTTCTTATTTTTACCAGAGAGGGATGTCAATTACCCAGTTATTGTTTGATGAGTCTGACCCAGGTTTTGGTTTTCAGAGCAGAGCTGCTCATGCCTCAGGGTCAGGTCAATGTCTGGCCAGTGGCCACTGGACTGCCCTAATAATGTCTGACTGTCACTCTCCTATCCTAATAGGGTTAGAGAGACTTGAGGCTCCCTTTTGGCATCCCCTAAATCTTTGCTCTGGGCTGTCTGTCCTGACAGCATCACTCTATGACAAATACACATCATTTACTGATGGCAAATTCTTCCCGGCACTCTTTCCTTTGACAAGAGAGACAGAAGGGACAGAATGAGTGTGTGTTGTGTGTGTGTGAGTGTTGGCAAAGAGAGCATCTATCTTCCATTGTTGTACCCACACCGCCCACTCAATTTTCCCCTCCCTCTTTTCCTTCCTTTCATTTCTCCGTCTCCCTCCACCTTGTTGATGGAGCTCTGTCCCTTTGACCCCTGCACCAAGACGTCAGGAGTGGGGGTGTGGAGGTACTGCAGTGCCGGGAGATGCAAAAGTCAGCAGGTTCAGGGTGGAAAATGAGATGTTTTACTGATAGGATCAGCTGCATGCTGGAGAATAATAACCACAGGAATGAGGCAATTACCAACAAGGAATGATAGAACAATACATTGACATCCAAAGGGACAACTGGGCTTCTCTGTAGCTGCTGTCATTGTTTTGGGTTTCTTTTTTTTTTACATTAGCTGTAAAAAATGGAAGCCTTTTGCAAAAAGAAAGGTTAGATTAGGAATAGTGCCCAAATATTTTTTTAAAGATGGAAATCCGTAGGTGCAAATGTATTGCAGTGGCAGTATATGAGTTGTTACTTAATAGTACATTTGATATATTATTAAATACTGTTGTGAATAATAATAAAAAGCAGCCTCTGTGCAATGGAAAGCAGCCCTGCTATGCCAAAGAATGTGGCATGCTAATATTGACAGCCATACTGCGACAACAGGGCTCCATGTGTGCCTTATTGACAAGGGTGGCTTTCTGCCCATTGAATATTTCATTATCTAAAATGCCTCAAAGAGGAGGGAGGTGTAAAGTGTGAGCGGGCGAAAGACAGAGAAGACCTTTGAATGTGCAAATGCTATCTGTGTTAGCTCTCTGTTGCAATTTACTCCCTGTGGGTGCACTGAACTGGACTTTCGGTGGTGTTGAATCAGCACACACCCACCTCTGAACCCATATATTACTTTGGAATGCTTTGATGTGGTTCACGTTTTTTTCTTCTTCTGTTTTTCAAATCCTTTCTGCTTTTTCTTTTTAGTTGTCTTTTATTTGACATGTTTACGTTGTAACGTATCGGTAGAACCCACATGGAAGGTTGCGCCTCTAACAGCTAAATACTGGCAACCGTGTCAGCACGTTCTCTGTCCTTTTCTCTGAGCCTAAGAAAAAGAAATAAAGACAGACCTGTTTTTAAGACCTTGAACCCCAGGGAGTGAGACAACATTTCTCAAGGACTCTGTGAAAACTTCTCCTTGTCCAGATATACCTCGCCTCGCTCCACCCCTTACCACCTGGAACACACACGCCAAATTTAAATGCAGCCTGCCCTCCCTGGCTTCTAAAATGTGCATTCACTATTTGCATTCTCTGCATCCCGTTGCGTGGCCTGAGCGCTGTATAGCAATTTCCAAAGCGATAGGGGGAAGCTATAGTGTCGAGGGAGGTGTCATGTATGTATAAGAGTGTACGTCTTGGGTTAGAGCAAGCTCCTACAGGCCACAGGTGCATGGCAGGGAATGTAACTTTGCATATTGATTTCACAGTCAGCGATCACCGTGCAATATGTCTAGAAAAGAGCTTCTCTATAGTACGTCTTCAAAGAGGCTGTGGAGAAACGTTTTGGGGGCATGAATATGTAGATGAAAACCCGGGGGGTGGTGGTGGTGGTGGGGGGGGGGTGGCATTCAGAGCGCCAACATGAGCCTTTTACATTAAGCAAGGGCAAGGCGTGGGATGGAGAGAAGAGAAGAGGAAAAAAAATGGAAACAGATAAAGAAGGGAAGGGTCTTTTCTCTAAAACTGTGATGCACATTTTTCTCTTTCCTCACCTATTTCAGCGTCATAACGTCACTTTTAGTTTGGCCACTATATTATTTACCTTAAGGAGGCATACTTTAGACCTAACTTCTAACCTCGTAAAGAAAATATTATATAAAGGCCAAAGATGGTAGTTTTAAAAGTGGGAAAGAAAAAGATCAAGCCTCTTCCAAAAGACTGGCTGACTGAAGTTACGCATTTATCTTTATGAAAATGTTGTTGAGTTCTAGGGATCCATCAGTCTATTCTCTGGAGCCAAACTAAGAGAAGGTCAGCCTGATGGATACATCCTGACATGCACACAGCCTGTAATGTCAGATGTGTGCATGTATCTGTGTGAGTGTATCTACGTGTGTGTGTGTGTGTGTGTGGGCTGGCAGGCCAGCCAAGTGCAGTTCAACAGAGCAGAGGGCGGATAGGCAGCGGAGAGGGGGAGCACCAGCCTGGCCTTGACGCTCTAGTTTGAAGGGGGTTTCGCTGGCAGAGGGCGGTAAGGACGGGTTGGATGGTGAGGCTGGGTGAGGTGTTGGGGCTGGCCGGGGCCGACGGAGGGGTCGGCTGAAAGAACGGAGGTGTAAGGGGGTGGGCTGGGGTGGCAGAAGAAAGACCTCATTCATGAGTCGTGCCATCTCTGTCTCCCAAGGGGATTGAGGCTCATCAATGACCAGGCCAGCTGGGAGGATGTCAGCATGCAGACTCTCTCCCACTCTCCCGATCCCACCCTCTCCCTTTCTTTTGTCAAGAGCCGGTGCTGTCGGAGGCACTAGCCCGAACACTGAGTCCTCTCATGCAGTTTGGGTTTTCTTTCAGAACCAATGAAAGCCTTTGGCTAGCCCTGATCTGCATGCTGCCTATGCTGTATGAGGGATATATGGTCTGGAAGCAACTTCCCACCGCTCTTAAAGAACCGCTCCGTGTGGTAGTTACACAAACTTGAGACGAGCTAGGTAGGTCAGAGGTCAGGGGGTGAAAACGTTGATGTGTGAGACAAAAATAATGTTTTCAGTCACGTTGTTACAGTGCATGTGCTAAATGTAGCAGTGTAGGCTATCTCTTAAGTTCTGATTCTGAAAAATCTGCACACAACTGGTTAAAATACCATGAAATTGGAGAAAAAAAGTGGGTCCTTTGTAAAAAATTTTGATGTCTTCATAGGTTTTTGAACAGCACCATAATAACAATGTGATGGAATAGGTTTTTATCAAATACTAGAATGCCAAATATCTGCTGATCTACTGAATTTCCTATTTATTGTATTTTTAAATGTTTACTTAAAACTAGCTTCCTTGTTGGGCTGTAAAATTATATCTTTTTTATATTTCTTGATATAGTAAGGAAAACATGATTAACACATAATATTTTTTAGTGCCCTTTTAAAGGCAACTTTCCAGAACGGCAGGCATGACTTTGCATTTCCCTTTGGTCCGAATGAAAAAAAACATGCATACAGATTTAAACCCTTTGTTTTCTCCATAAGCTCATACAGTTAAAGCGTTTTAAAAATCCCAGACAGATTACCAGATCTGTCATGACTAAGCATCTATCTGGTTGTTTTTTTTAAATCTAGATTTAGTGTAAAGATAGGCTACACAAAGCCATTTACCATCCATGACTGGAATGATCCTTGCATCAGTTGTTGTGCTAGATAGATATGCAAACGCTGACAGGAAAGCTGTAAGGCCTGTGAGCTACACAGATGTGTGCACTTATCAGCCAGCATTAGCAGCATCTGAAGTGTTCTTTGCATGCAATGGCAAAGGTGCACTGGGAGGGGCAAATTTGCATTTGTGGTTTTGTATCATGTGCGGCGACGTTACTCCCTCTCCCTTCCTTCCTCTCTTTCTCTGTCTGTCTTTCACCGACCTGGAGAAAGTTGCTGTAAGAGAGGCAGAGAGACGGCAAGTGCAACCCAGAGCAGAGTGTCGGGAGCGTAGCTGGAGAAGTTGCAGGCCGAAGTGCGTGTCGCCACAAATAGCTATGCATGCATGCATGCATGGAGGCACTCAATAAAAAGCAGAGCAAAAAGCAATATTTCCGCCTTTATTCAATTTTAACAGGGTCTGTGGTGGTTAGTTGTTATAAAGCCTTGTAAGGCATTTCAACACAGCCATCCAACATTCAGGCTCTCTTTTTTCTAGTTTAGGTGTGCATGTTAAAGCTATAATGAGGGGACTAAACTAACAAAATCCGTAAAGCAAAAAGTCAAATTTCTAATTTCAGATCTAACAGTCAGATGAAACATTTCCTGCATATTTCATCTTCATAATTTGTTCGGATGCACAGCTGTTAGCTGATCATATATTGTGAAGATGACCTGATTTTTTTAAAATCCTGCAAATAGCTCTCGTTAAATTTAAATTTAGAGAAAGAAATACATAGTCATGCAAATTAGTGGGATTTGTGTGTTTTTTTTTCTGTGTGCATAGAATCATTTTCAGATTAAAAAAGAAATGTTGCACAGACCTGCAGGGTTACAGTGTTTTTTTCATTATTTTAGTATTCAAATAAAATGCAGGGGTGATGATAAAACCAATTCTGCCTGGTTCTGCTGTCAGCCTCACAGACTCTGATAGTGAAAGAGCAGGAAGAACGGATGACATAAGAGCAGAGATAGAACAGAACCCTTTAGTTTCTGTTTTCGTAAAGTAGGTTTTACTGACACAGCTTTTTTTTGTGATTTGAGTTTACAAAAGATCTGGTAATGGATTCCTTGCATCCTCTTTTTTTCTGAAGTAAGAAGAAATGCAGGAGGAACACTTCTAGTATATTATAGTTTTTGTCATGTCGGTGCATTGATGCTCTGCTCTAATGTGTGTGCAGCTGTTATTCTCATATTCTCAGTCAACCTCCAGCCAGTCTAACAAGCTGTTAGAGGAGGATCACACTGACCCTGATCCTTTTGTCCATCTCTTTCCCTTTCCTGCCTTCAGCAGACCTCACTGTTCTATTATCACCTCCTACAGGCTCTTCTCTGCTTCTTTGGAAGCCTTTTGACAGATGTCTCACCTCATTGTGTGTTATGTTTACTTTGTATTGGTGTGTAATGGTGCCCTAAGATACTGTTGCCCGAGTGTTGTCCTTGGTGTCTGTTCCATTGCTGCCCTTTAGACCCCAATAACCACCTCCTGTGTCGGGAGCTCTTTAGTGGGTAAAGCATCACTTTCCACCCTTTCCTTGCGCCTCTTGTGAACTTTGCATTCTTCTTGCTTCTGTTTTAGATAGTTCATGAGTCATATTTAAAAACTCAATAAATCACCCAGTTCTGGCAAACAGGAAAAAGGGGAGGCTATAGTTGGAATTTCTAACCCAAGTTCTTCAGCAGCATTTCCTACATACTGTTGACCAAAACCTTAGAGTCTGCCCAGGCCTGAGCAGGGAGGGGGCATATAAACTTTCCACAATGTGCCTCAAACTTATTTAAATTGTGTACCATGCTGTTAATATCAATACAGATTATTGGATGTATGATTTTAGTGTCTGATGAGATATTTTCGGAGCTACTGTAAGTGACTACATGGTACCTAAAGAATAAAAGGTGAGACCAAGAGTGTCTCCCTCTTATTGTGATGACAGCCTGTGAATCCCTTAAAAGCGCTCCGGAGTGTTAGAGAGCTGAATCACTGTGTTCCTGGTTATTTTAAGCCCCGCTGAAGACGTAAAACTTGCAGATCTTATTTTAGTCTTTCTGACAGAACATTAAAGTGTGTTAAACAAAAACTGTTCATTGTTTTAGACATTAACTAATAGATACACTTTTCTTTACTATTTTTTTTTTCTTTTGTTTGCATACAACAACTACTTGACTGGGAATGAAAAACATGTAGTTTTAACTAAAGTTCAGGATACATTTATTGTGGATTTTAGTGATTATTTTTTTAGTTTAGTTTGCTAAGATCTGATTGCTTTGGTTTGATTTTTTTGTACTCTAGTCTGCTTTAAAAGGGACATATGCAAAATCAAATTCTTTAGATGCATTTTGTTGTGTATTGAAGTGTCTAGGAGTTCAGAAAAAATGAATTTAGCCTCTCCAGGTGCTGCGTAGTTAGCTTTATATTCTGTTTGATTTATGTTTTTCAAGCAATTCAGTTTTCCCGTTCATGACGTTTCCTAAACTATTACATCAAATTATTTTTGATAGAACTGCCAAATAAGGTCTGGACTTACCAACTACAAACAACTACAATTTGTTGATCTTCATTCTCCTCTGCTTCTAGGTGAGACTCTGGCTCTAACATGTAAGGCTGGATGGACAAGTTCCCTTGTTGACATCTTTTAAATCCTTTGTAAATTAAACATTTCTGTGCAGCTAGATAACCACAACCCCCTCTATAAAACGAGAACCAAAAAAATGCATTCTGCTGACTCGATCCTCAAGGCCACAATAATAAAAGCTGTGAACACTGTAAATTTCAAAAAATATATACTTGTTAAATGTTTCTATACTGTATCGGTTCTGTTTAATTAATTTTATTTAGACGTCTTCTGACGTGTGTGCAAACACCAGACTAAGACATAATAAGACATATTGACAGTGGTAATGTATAGCTGCATCCAGTTTGCTTGTTCATGTCATCCATGTTTGAGATAAAAAGCCTCTGATCTCTAACCACCACATGTTTTCTGTGTCCACAGGGCTCCAGAGATCATCCTCGGCCTGCCGTTCTGCGAGGCCATAGACATGTGGTCGCTGGGTTGTGTAATAGCTGAGCTCTTCCTGGGATGGCCCCTTTACCCCGGAGCTTCGGAGTACGACCAGGTAAATCATCGTGACTATCCGAGCTGTTTAAGAGAGAAGAGTCCTCATTAGTTGATGCGTGTGCCGTTTTGTTTGTGTGTATGGAAAGTGTCTGTTTGAAATGTGGGAAGCTTCTCCCTGAACTCCCTCAGATAACCTTGATGATTCATGCCAAGCCTCTCTTTTTTTATAGCAACAGATGCTCCAGAGCCACTGTCCAATTAGCCACCCTCTCAGCTTCAGAGCTCTCTCGCTCTCTCTCTGTCAGACATGTCTCAGTAGGGAAACCTTGATCGAGCTGTGTTCCATCTCCAAACTATTTTATCTGATTATTTCATGTTTCATAAGCTCAAAAACTTTGCGTGTCTCGTTTATATGAGGTCCCGTTTGGTTTTACCGAATAGGTTTGAAGAGAATCATGTCAGGCTGGATTTTTTAAACTTTCTAAATCCTTTTGTCACCTTCTAATAACAAATAGCTGCACTTTTTCCTGTCCTCCACAGTTAGAAGGCTGCACGTATGGAAAATTTCAAACGCATGTCTCCGCCTCTGTCTTGCAGATCCGGTACATCTCCCAGACGCAGGGGCTTCCGGCAGAGTATCTCTTGAGCGCAGGGACGAAGACAACCAGGTTCTTTAACAGAGATCCAGACTCCACCTATCCTCTCTGGAGACTTAAGGTACAACACTTCAATAAAAACAAGAAGAAGTTTGAGGAAATAAATACGGTTAAAATGCAAGGAAAATATAGTGAGAGAAGTCCAAATGATATGCAGAAATTAAAGAACGGATGAAGTTATAAATATGGACAATGAAATTTCAAAAAGAAAATGTAAACAAAATATGAAGACAAAACAAAACTGAGTCTAAGTGGTATTTTCTATAAAAGTAAATGCTACAAAAAAAACCCCCAAAAAACGAATCAATATTGGCTTTTTTCTAACGCTACCCCAGAGTCAGTTTTATTCTAAATATAATCTGTAGTGCCTATAAATAAACTATTTATAATTGTCTCAAGGTGCTCGTTTCAGATATAGAAGGTTGGGATGCTACTTATATTTTTAAGTAAGTTAAAAAACATGAAACTGATCTGTGTGAGAACTCTGGGTACTGACCTTTCTAAGTAGGCCACTCAATAAGCAGCATTAACTGAATCTAAACTTTGCAGAGGTTTAACACATTGAGTTTTACTGTAATGAGCTGCAAATACGAATCATTTTCTCCAGTGTTTGATGGGGATTTTTCTATATCTGTGTGTGAACATGTGTTTTTCTAAATGTTTGCCTTTTAAAGCTTTTACTAAATTTCCATCATTTCCTTGGCCTCTCCGAAACCCGGATGAGCGCACAAGTCGAATTCTTGTTTTTGACACTTTGTGCTGTAAGGCGTCGAGATTTTCCCGCATCTGGTACGGGCAAAATCACGGCACCCAACGACTTCTTTTTTTTTTTTCCTTTTCCTCTTTGAAGAGTGACGGCTCAGCTTTAATTTTGACCTTGCCATGTGTTTCCATAAAACTGCAGCTGCGTTGCATCGCTCACTGTAATTAAAGATGCGTCGTGTTAAGTCAGGAGATTTTCAGAGTCGGGTCAGCGCAGAAATGTTTAGTGAAAATCTGCATCTGTTGAAACACAATAATGACATGTTTAAACTTGTCAAGTGTGTGTGTGTGCGCGCGTGCGTGTGTGTCCAGGTGCACCAATGTAAAACTGCTGTATAGTGTGCATATAATGCTGTAGTGTCTGCATGATATAGTATGTGTCTCCCCATGCTGCCTCCCCTACTTCTCTCTCAGCTGTTAGATGAATGTGTGTGTGCGTACATGTTTTTACTACCTGATGGGGACATTTTTTGACGTTTCCAGTACACACAACCTGCTGAAGAGACACCGTTTCTAATGAGGAAAAATGCCCAGTCCCCATTGGAATAAATACTGTTGGTGGGTCAGGGATTCTGTTTAGAATGTTTGAATGAATGAATGAATGAATGAATGAATGAATGAATGAATGAATGAATGAATGAATGAATGAATGAATTAACGAATGAATGAATGAATGCATGAATGCATGAATGATGAAGAGGTCGGGGTTAGGCTATAGAAATGACTGATAAATGAATGGAAGTCAATGCAAAGTACTCATAAGGATAGAATAACAAACACATGTGTGTGTGTGTGTGTGTGTGTGTGTGTTTGTGTGTGTGCATGTTACACTAGGGTTGCTCAGAGGGTACGTTGAGGTCTGTTGCATATCAACAACAAGAGGCAGTAATGAGCCAAATGTAAATAGTGTATTTGCAAAAGGGAAGTTTGATGATATTTTAACTGAACATCTGCTTCTCGTCTCCCGCAGACTCCGGAGGACCACGAGGGTGAAACAGGGATCAAGTCCAAGGAGGCTCGAAAGTACATCTTCAACTGCTTGGATGACATGGCCCAGGTATGCTGTTTCAGAATCACAAAGCAGATCTCTTCCCTTCCCACAAATCGAACAGTAGACATATTATTAGCCTTTTTTTCCCCCTCCCTTCGATCACATTGGCCCTGGCTCGTGTATAGAGCTTCTTTGAAGGGGCTGTTGAGGTCCAGAGCCAGTTTTATCCATCACATCCTGAGAATTATCTATCAAATATCTGAAATCCTTTTAAATATTTATCCTGCCAAGGTCTGATCTCCAGCTGCAGTGATACATAGAATTTTACAGAGTGAAATGAAAGCAGCTGTTCGCTGAAACCCCCTGCTCAGCTCCGCCGCTGCTCTTCATTTTGCTTTAGTGCTATCTAATAACTTGCAGACATTCGAAGCAAGCGTGCGGTTTGACTGGTTAACAGGTTTAATATGTACAGTTTGCTTTTTTACTTAAGCTGCAGGGAGTGTTGTGGCTGTGCTCCGTCTTGGTACATCTGCATTTCATGTAAGCATGTAATGGGTAAGCTCACTAACTGCTAGGCAGCCCTACCCTTTATGTCTTTCTCACTTGATTCAACCAAAAATACTCCCAACAGCTCTGAAAAGTTTTTCAATAGAGCATTGTTTTTCTTGCAACATGCTATGTCACCTTTATTAAAGGGGACATATACAAAAGGCACTTTTATTAGCTGTTAAATGCATTTTGTTTTGTTGTCTAGGAGTTTTCTGTTCTCTATGATGTTTTCTGAACTAATACATCAACTTATTTGTGACAGAACTCCCAAATACAGTATAGACTAACCAGCCACAATTTTGTCATTTTCGTTCTCCTCTCACTCAGAAAAGGTGTAAAAGGGGGTCTTGTAGGGTAAAGGCCTCTGCATGGTCCATCTGAACTGCCGAAATTGTCTCTCAGTAGCCGTGTTTGCATCAATGTTTTTTATGCGCATTTTGAAGTAATGCATTAGAAAAGCCAGATGGAAATAGCAAAATTTGCAAAAACATCTTCGATTTACTCACGCTTGAGGCATTGTTTGGATTTTCCGAAAAAGCGTTAATGGGCCAAAGGGAGATGGACAGATCGATAGTTCCTGATAACTTTACTCCATTGTCCTGAGGTGTGTGGTCCCTGCGAGTTTGTGACTTTACTTCTTGTTTACTACACCTGTCAATGTCTGACGTATTTACTTTGTGTAGCCTGGTTGATTCACTCCAAGCCAGTAGATGGAAACATGTCCGATTCACATTTTCTCTTTTTTTCACTTTTTCCGACCTTTTAAAAATTTGCTCAAAATTCGCATCAAAGTTGGATGGAAACACGGCCAGTGTTGCAGTTGCAGAACAAAAATTGCGTCTTTCAGTTTGCAGCTTCGAGTATTCCACCCCTTCTTGTCACAACCAGTGATGAAAACCTTTCACCCCCCTCCACATAAGAACTTAGTGTGTTTGATCAGACGTGTAGCCGTGTTTGTTTTTGCTGAAAGCGATCGGAGGCGCGTCGACTGTTTGGCTTTAGATGGAGTATGGTGGAGTTCTTTACAGTAAGGAGGAATTCAGACCAAAGCATTGCAGTTCCACCTTATATAGACCCAAACTGAATGGTTTTATTGTGAAAAAGAAGAATTTAAAAGCATGACAACTTTAAGCTTGTTTGCCTCTTTCTACCTGCAGTCCACTCTGTTACTTAAAATGAATCACTTTCACATGCACCCATGACATTTTAGGATACGCTTGACAGAGACGGCTATTTTATGTTGTTTTGTTCACCCTGTTTGCATCTGCTGCCAGATTCCAAGTCTGGTGATAATAACAAATACAATATACCCCTATAGATCCTCAAATATCTGACAGCACTGTTGTCATCTTGCTCCCAATATTGGCTTTGCCAAAAGATAAGAATTAGGTTTAGTGGATTTTTTTTTTCTATTGGAAGATGGTCATCCTGATTACCAACAAACAGCAGCCTCTGGAAACCATCCGTGCGGACACGCAACACATGTAGCAACTTAAACGATGGAGACAATTACGCTTGTTTAGTAGTGCCCAGGGCCACTGTCGAGCCAGTCTGGAATAACATGTGGTCAGCTGGGACAAGATGGTATCACTTCCTGGGACTGTTGAAGCTACGGTTACTGCACGCATACACACACGGGGAAACCAGCTTAATGAAGCCAACCTGTGCTGGTATGATCTCCCCTGGGTCATCCATGTCTCCTCCGCTTCAAGCTCGCTATCCTGCCTTCCTCTGTTGCATCCAGGCTGGGTTTACTGCAAAAAAATAAAACACAAAGGAGGTAAAGCAGAGCTGCACGGGCTTAATGTGCGAGAAAAGGTTCTGTTCTGTCTCATCTCGCTATCCTGACCGCATAAACAAGTCAGCATTGTGGACATCTGTGTCTGTGTGTATAATGGATGATATAGCTGAAGGCCCTGCAACACAGAGGGGATGGGTGCCAGGAAGAGATAATGAACCTCCTTTTCGCTCATGGGAAATGTGTGGAGGCTTTCGTCACTAATTTATCTAATTTGAGTACATCAGACACCAACTTACAGGAAACGTAAAGCTGCGCGAAGAGGCTGATGCAGGTGGAGGGAAATCCGGAACCGCTCCAAAACGGATTCACTTTGGTCTGCGGTCCTTCCGTGCAACATGGTCCAACACTTTAGCTTTTCGTTTACTGCATTTACATAGAAATGCACTTTTCAGTTTAAAAAAAAAAAAAAACCCTTCCTTTTGAGAAATTAGGCGTCAAATCTGCGCATAAATCCGAACGTGCTGTGGGACGAGGTGAAAGAGAGGCTCGCATTCTGCATGTGGAGCTCGTCACCTCCTGAGGCATAGCCTGATCCGTCTTACTGCTCGACATCTGCCAGCCCTGTCTTTTTTCCAGAACGGCATGTTTGTGCTCTTTGCAGCACGTGTGTGACTGACCGGGGCATTCATTTTAAACACGTTATGTTTTTCCCAATATTACGTAATGCAGCTAAAAAGCGGTCACAAATGCTAATTTATTAGGTAATAAACACATTATTCAGCTTTTTTTATATAGAATTTAAATTTGTTGCTCTTTACTGTGCACATTTCCCCCAAAGTCATCCCCCTGCAGAGGACGGTGAGATTATTTTTCACCTCATTCTCGCAGATTATTCCTTTATCAAAGCCAATGGAGATGGCAAACAAAAGAGGACTGGGTGCAGAAACTGAATAGGCTGCATATAGATAGAAGATTGAATCAGATTTGCCGTGTTGACTGGCAGCGCATCTGATAGACCCTGGAGCAGGCCTACAGATAAGCGCTGCGTCTTTATGAAAAACAGGCCTGCTTCCCCTCGGCACAACAGTCACAATAAACAAGGCCGCCTGCATGTTGCCACCGTCTCAGTCTTCACTCTGCCTGACAATCTGCTTGTTCGCCGACTACCAGCCCGGCTGCGCTGTGACCTTGTCCGCCTTTCCTCACTCCTCAACAGATACGAGGACGCTAAAAGTAGCTCTAGATTTCAGAATTGCATAACAGAAAAAAAGATTGTTTTTCAGCATTAAAAAGGAAACCCTTAACTTTGCGTGGTATTTCTCCACACTTTAGACCACAATGTTTGTTACAGTTGAAGCAACGTGATGCTTCAAGGCAGCTTCCCAAAACTGCCTCAGAACATGTTTAAGTTGCCGGGTCAGCGTTTTTTCAGAGCCGCTCGCAAAATGATGTCCTGTGTGAAAGGGCTTTTTTTTTTTTTTTTTTTTTACTGACTAGCCAATGGCGGTGTTTATTTGGTTCATGGTTTTTGTTTGTTTTCACATCTCAGGAATAGATAAAAATCTCAGAGGAGGCGCCAGCACATATTTCAAGAGGCGCTATGAATACCATCGCAAATGTTTATAATGTCACTAAGGTGCAAGGTTATCACTGGGCTCTGTGACACCTCCTCTGACTTATGGGGCCTCGTGTGTATTTTTAGGTCCCTTCAAGTGAATTAGATATAAGCTTTGCCCTTGAGCGCCAGAAATGCTAAGATGTTTGTCTTCTGCTTTCAGGTGAACATGACATCAGATTTGGAAGGAAGTGACCTGCTGGCGGAGAAAGCTGACAGGAGGGAGTTCATCGACTTGTTGACCAAGATGCTGACGATTGACGCAGACAAGAGGATCACCCCCATCGAAACACTCAACCACCCGTTTGTCACCATGTCGCATCTCCTCGATTTCCCACACAGCACACAGTACGTGGCCCCTCAGAACTTTCCGACGCCGTTTAGATAATTATCACTTTTAACTGCGACGGTCGTAAAAAAACAAAAACACACACACCCATCCCTCTACCTGTCTGTCTGTGCAGCGTGAAGTCATGCTTCCAAAACATGGAGATCTGCAAGCGTCGTGTGAACATGTACGACACGGTCAACCAGAGCAAAACGCCCTTTATCACCCACGTGGCCCCCAGCACCTCCACCAACCTCACCATGACCTTCAACAACCAGCTGAACACTGTGCACAGCCAGGTGAGAGTGGAAAAATGAAAAGGAAAAATAAACACTTTTCTGATGCAGCTACAGATAAATAACCTTCACCTTTTCAGATGGAAGGATGTAAACATGTTTATCTGTCAATTATTGCATTTATATCAGGAATGGGCAACATAAAGAGGGCCACATAACGCTGCACAGTTACCCATATGTAATCACAATATATATATATATATATATATATATATATATATATATATATATATAAAAAATATTATCTCTAT
>JAUBOC010000011.1:19983696-20006644 GCA_032275365.1 Anablepsoides cearensis | reverse complement strand
TTTTAAATATTTTCTTATTTAAAGCTAAGGTCTCTGTTTTCTTTGAGACGTTGAAAGGTGGAATGCGTTGTTTTAATCTTTAATTTGTAGTGTGATTTTTTTAAGTGTAATTTGTCTTTTTTAAATTGACCCCAGGAAGAATAGCTAATGCAGCATGCTGCTGATGCTAATGGGGATCAAATAAATAAATAAATAAATAAATAAATAAATAAATAAATAAATAAATAAATAAATAAATAAATAAATTCAGTTGAACAGACCAGTGATTTTTTAACCTCTCTGATCTCCTCCTCCAGGCCCAGCAGCACATGGTGGCTGAGCGGAACGCAGGGCATCGGCGGCAGCAGGCCTACATCACCCCGAACATGGCCACACAGGCTCAGTACTCCTTCCATCACAACAGTCCGTCTCACACGGGCAACGTTCACCCACACCTGGCTGCCACACACCTGCCCAGCCAGCCGCACCTCTACACCTACACAGCCCCCGCCGCGCTGGGCTCCACCAGCGCCGTGGCCCACCTGGTGGCGTCCCAGGGCCCGGCGCGCCACGCGGTCCAGCACGGGACCTACCCTCCGAGCATCGTGCACCAGGTCCCCGTCAGCATGGGCCACCGCGTGCTGCCCTCGCCCACCTTGCATCACAGCCAGTACCAGGCCCAGTTCGCTCACCAGGCCTACATCAGCGCCTCGCCCGCCTCCACCGTCTACACTGGATACCCGCTGAGCCCCACCAAGGTCAACCAGTATCCTTACCTCTAGAGAAGACACTGACACAGAGCTGCTGCTTCCTTTCAGCCCCCGCCCCATCTCCACCCTAAACACCCTCTCCTCGACCTCAGACATAAACAGAGATAGAGGAACATGCAATCCTCATGGAACTGTCATGTGTAACTTGAAGAAAAAAAAAAAAACAACTGAAAGGAAAAGAAAAGTACGATTCTTCAGAAGGGAAAGATGGCTTTTGAATTTTAGAGGGTTACAGTTCTTTTTTTTTCGTTCCTTTAGGAAGGGCCAGATTTTGCTTTTGTTCTGCCCACTTTTCTGCTTTACTTTTTGAAAAGAATTCTGTCTCAGTAGTTTAACAAGGAACTCTGAAACAGGCGTTTTAAAGGACGGCAAAGGTTTTCTGATTTGTTTCCTTTTTTCTTTCGCCTCATAAAATTTGGGAAGTGACTGTTGAACAGGAATTAGTGACTGGAAGTTTGGAATCCTTCAAGTTTGTTTTTTGGGACTAGGTGAAATACGGAAACCTGCTGCTCTTCAAAGAAAAAAAAAAAACAAAAAACGATGGCCTTGAACTGTCTTAGTATTTCCAAATCATTCGCGTGTGGAGGGGTGGTGAAGAGAGGCAACTCCACCCACTCCGACTTCTTAAGTAGAGAAGTGCTCTTGGAAATATAACCAACAGAAGACAACAAACCTTTTAGTGTATTTATATATTTTTCTTTTGTTTAACTTTTACGATACTTCAGTTTTATGTAGGTGTCTTAGCTGGGCCTCGTTTCTAGAATGTAGCAGTCTGCACCTGTTTTTTTTTTTTTAACCCTTATACTAATAATTTTGTTTGTTTTTCAATGTGATTGCACAAAGTGGTTATAATAACATAGGCATGTACAACGTGATTGTCTGTGTGTGCTACTGTCAGCCATGTGTGTGCAGTTTTATCTCCTCAAAAACCCTCTTTAGTCTTTTAGATTTTGATCATCGTTCCCTCGTAGTGCCTTACAGATTTACCGACCGTTTACTTGGCTTGGATCCTGAAAGCCACAAGAGACTATAGCTATACTTAGAGAGACACGTTTCCCTGGCTTGACATCCTAATCAGGGCAGTTGTAGCTTTCTTCCAGGTGTAGGCTCAGCCCTTGCTGTTTCTTGCCCATAATGACAGCACACCGTAGATGAGGAAGATTAATGTCAAAGCAGATATCACGCTGAGCTATTTTATTATGTGTGCATGAGATAACTTGCCTGGGGTACTTACCAAAGTCATAGATAAATTCTTGTTACATTTGCTCTGGAAATTTATGTAAATATGAAAATGTACAGTTATAGCTGTAGCTGTTCAAACCTTTATTGTAGTGGCACCCAGATTGTGGCGTTGAGTTTGGATTACATTTGTTTTTGTTTTTTTATTTTAGCCACACAAGAGAAATGTGTGTCATGGTTAGTGATCACAGATGTACGCTCGATTTTTGTTTTTGGAACATGAGTTTTGCTGTAATGATTGAGTCACAATAGAGGTTTTTTTTAAGGTTAAGAGCTAGTCTGAGAGAAGGGCGTTTGCCGCCACGAGGCTGCAAATTGCTTGGCTGCAGCGATGAGACAGAGCACCGAGGGACGTTTGAGAGGGACACTGTGTAAGCAGGAGGTAAGGGGCTGGTTGAACGCATAGGGTCAGTTTAGGAAGGGGAACTCTCTATCTTAAATGGGACTAAAATGGGAGCAAGTTGGCAATGAGCAGGTTGATAGTAACACTGAGCCCAGATGGCTGGTAGGAGCCGCGGCGTGCGCTACCTCACCTGAATGCACACTTCAATTTTTCTGATTAAACAAAAAGAAATTATTATTATTATTTTTTTTTTTTTTTTCGTTTGCTGCTGAAAAAAAAAAGATTAGACGTTTGGTTTTTGAGCTTTCTGCAGCGTTAAGAAGATTTGTATGGAGGACCAAAACTGACGTAATTAGAAATAAAAGCAGAAATATATAAATGGACCAACAAATAAATAAATACACTAAAAATGTACTTTAACTCTTGTTCTATAATTAGTTTGACCTTCAAATTCTTTTCCAGCGTAGTTCCTATAAAATATATATTTTAACACAGATTATATTTTACTTTTTAAAACTCTATATTTTTTTATTTTTACTTTTACCTGTAGATGCATTTTTGTCTGTTAAATGATTATATTTAAGTATTTTTAAATTTTTTTCCAAAAGTCTTTTGATTTTCTTGTATTGCTTTTCCATTTCTCTGTCTTCTGTATTTTCATTTCCTTATGCATTTCTGCCTCATTATTCAAATAAGGTGGGCGGTCCTTCTTGGGCCAGCTCCTCTCTTATTGGTTAACAGACAGGAAGGAGTTAAAGTTAAAAGTTTAGTTTACCACAAAGACAAGGAGGAAAACACTTACCTGTGCCATTGTTTTTAACTAAATGTTTAAGATAAACTGAGGCAGCACAGTAGAGCTGCACTCGGATCCTGCTCCTTCCTGTCAGTTGACCAATAGGAGGGAAGCTAACTCAAGAAGGACCGCCAACCTTATTTGCATAATGAGGCAGAAATGCATAAGGTAAAGTAAAACAGGAGACAGAGAAATGTAAAGAAACACAAATAAAAAGACTTGTGGGAAAAACTATAAAAAAATAACTTAATACAATATTTTAATAGACACAAATGCATCTACAGACAAGTAAAAGGAAAATTTAAAATAATATATACTTTTATAAAGAATAAAATGTAACCTATGTTATAAAATAAAATTTATTGGATCTAAGCTGGAAAAATGAATATGATAGTCAATTAAATTATAAGACACGAGGTAAAGTTCATTTTTAGTGTATTTTTTTATGTATTGCTCCATTTATATATCTCTGCTTATATTTCTAATCATGTCAGTTTTGGTCCTCCGTAGATTTGGGGAGAGAACAGAAGGGAAATGTGACAGCGTACACCTGGAAGTTGCACCTTGTGGATGGTTTGTCGCCACTGTCCATTTGTCTTCGATCCAGGTTACACCACAGACATCGCCACGCCGACCACACGGGATACCTGAACACGTAGAGAACCAATAGGGCTGTCGCTTTGTGTGTTTGCTGCTCGATTTAATCCAGTTCATTTTTCTCATAATACAAATAATCTCCCCAGTTCATTTGTTGTATTGAACATGGGCACAAACTGCTGGTGGTTTAGTGAAAGCCTTCTTCTCCTCCTTTTATGATATGCCATAGTACTTGCATTTGATTTTTATTATTATTATTATTATTATTTAACATTATCTTGACAGATGGCTGTAGTAGAAGTTGTGTTTATTTTTAGAGATTGTTGCAATAATTCTTGTGGATATTTTTCTCAAACTGTGTGTGTGTGCGTGTGTGTGTGTGTGTGTTTATTATATATGTCAGGCTCATTTTGTAACCTGATGTACAGTAATATTTAGTATTCCATGGAGGTGGGTGCACCTGTGTAAAGTGTTGCAACACTGATGACGACAGCGCGTGGTGAGTTGATGATAATCCACTGGGGCTCTTTTAGGTTCATGCTTGGCTGAAGGGGGCACACGGAGTTCTCCTTTTTTTCCTGGTACTTTCATCAGAAACTCTCCCATCAGCTTCAGCATGCAAGCCCTGGGTCCAGGCACTTGAAGATGTGATTACAGAGGATGTTGCTGGTTACATCATTTATCCTTGTTTTGCTGTTTTGTTTTGTCTTTATCTACCTAATTTCCTCTGCGTTATTGTCTAAGCACACACACACATGTAAAAGGGGGATGCTTTTCCATTAACTTCTTTTCTTGCTTCTCTGTAATGAGATGAACTACTGAAACATTCCACTGTTAGAGGGATTTTAGCATTGTCCACTACTGTCCTGTTTCTCCCCCCTTACATCTTGTCCGCCAAAGATTTTAAGAGATCGACCCTCGCACAGCGCAGCACAGCGCAGCACAGCGCAGCGCGGAGCAAGCAGAACCTCCGCAGCGTTGCCACAACAGCCAGGCAATAACTTCTGGTCTCACTTTAACAAGTACTTCTTAAGGATGTGTTATTTTAACACTAGGAAATGCATAATAAAACATGAACAGTAAGGATTGAACATACTATACAGCACAGTTGTTTTATTTTATTGTTTCATTTAGATTTGTTTCAAACCTGGCCCCAGTTTAGATGGAATCAGTTAAAAATGTTACTTTTTTTTTTAAATATTCTCTGTTGTTGATGTAGCTTTATTGCTGTTGTAGGAAAATGAATTTGTATTTTAAAATAAAAGTGTGAGGGGGAACAGAACGAAAGGCCTGAAAAGATGAATAATCAAAAATGTAACAATAATACCTTTAAAATCACGGTCACCTGCACAAAATGAATGTAAAATTGTGATCCCGGCTACATTTCAAATGGCTTTAGATCCTCCTCCTGATTATTTTTTGTTAATTTGTCCATCGTTTGTGCTCATGCATGAAGCAATAAGGAAATAAAGTAAAGCCCCGTACCACACTGATGTAATGTTACCACTGTTCTTAACGAGGGGACAGTCCGTGATTCCTTTTCCCAAATAATACATCCAGTCACGAGATGTAACAATGCGCAGCGTTGTGTAAATTGAGTTGAACTGTGTGTTAGCTTTGTGTGCGTTTTCTGTTTCACATAACCAATGTTTTGTAATATGAATCAAAAAGTGGGGGTGGGGAATCAGAAATGTGAGCGTTATCGTAGATCGAGTGACCTTACAATTACCAAAATGTGCTTAAAAAGTAGCGTGTTCAAATGTTTTGTGTTGCTGAGGTGAGAGGAGAAGAGCAACGGTATTAACTACTGCCTTCCAAATAACCAACAATACCTCCAAGCTTTAAGGCCACATTTCAATTAGAGAAAAAAAAACTAAACAAGGCAGCATTTCCATCTTTCCCAAACAAGCGTGTCATTTTTTTTATTATTAATATTTCTTTCCTGTTAAATACACTCATTTCCAGTTTTTGCTCACGATGTCATTGTGTAAAAACCTCTGGAGCTCTGGAGACACAGACAAACATTCCTGAGAGCGGGACACACACACACACACACACACACACACACACTGCAACATTTACTCATCCTCAAAGTGCTGGAACTCGATGTTTAGCGAGCGACGAGACAAACTGAAGCCGCAGCTGCTTTCCAAAGTTCAGAGGAGTTAAAGGAAGGGGGATTTAGGTGGAGAAATCATGTGGTAATGAACTCTTAATCACTAAAAATGCTAGTTACACAAACATTCTGAAAGCCCTTTTTGATATATGTCTTTCTTTTTCTTTTTTTTTTTTTTTTTTTTTTTTAGTAGCTCAATGTGCTGGCTATGTTTTGGGGGGATTCAGGGTGGGGTAGGTCATGGTTTGATGCCATCGCAGACAGGAGGTGTGTTATTGCATACACATTTATTTTTTAAAAATGCATACACCCCTTTTAGTTGATAGTAGAAATAAACAAAAGTGAAAACTGGCTTATTACCATTTATTTATTTTTGCTTAGCTTTTAGCTTCAAATGTACCACTTTAAATCCGTTTCCACCTATTTTTTGTAGTATTCTGAATGTGGCAGACCAAAGCTACACTCAAAACTAGATTGTCAAAACTATCTTCTACCAGAGACCGCGTCAGTCCAAATTAAATAGCTACTGATGATTTAATTCAACATTTTCTAAGGACCTAAGAGTGCATCAAACCCTGACCCCCTTTTATGTGTCCATTGCTGTATGTTTTTTCAATGTTGTAATATTTCATTCTTTGTCAATGAAGTTAACGTGTGCGGCAGTATTTCCTAATAATCTCTGTTAATTGTCTTTTCTTTATTTTGTTTATCGGGGAGTGACGTCTCTTTATTTCAATCCGTTGAAGGTAGCGTTTTATGTATTCCCCGCTCCTTAGCCTAACATTATCAAGTATGTTATGAGAATGGATATTTTACTGGCTTCATAGAATGTTTAAATAAATATAGTAATGACAATAAGAAAAATGATTAATTAAACCTCCTAACAAGTTGAGTACATTCTACAAAGCGCTTGTGTTTCCATTATGATGTTGTGTGCTTCTCTTAATCATTTTTGTTGTAGGAAAATTGAGTGAATTTATATTAGGCTTTGAAGAAGAAGAAGAAGAAAAGACATAAATGAAACCATTGTAAATTTTACTGGAGGGTTTTAATAGACAAACAGCTTCATCAAATAGAAGAGTATAGTTCTTTTAATTGTCCTCTTTTACTAACTGTAGGATGAGAAGGAGCTCGCATTGTGGTGAACTATGTTATAGCTTGTTATTCACTGTTACTTTTGATCATTTTTTCGGTCTGAGAGGTGAATTGAGTTATTAATGAGAATTTGTATGCTCACATATGCATATTGTATATGTGTAGAAATGTAATCACACTTTGTCTTGGATTTACATTAAACTTGTTAAGTCACGGCACCAGTCTCCTGTTTTCCTGATGTGGTGTGTTTCTGCTGTGGTGCGTACTCCCTGTGTGCCTATTAAAATCTGACAACCTAGATTTTGGGTTGTTCTTTTTAACTCAACCTATTAGTTGCTTTAATTAAACAAATAATTTGTTTAACCCAATTGTTTGGGTTGAAAACTCAACTCTGTGCTGGGTCAAACAGATAACCCAACTCTGCTGAGTTCTAATGCCCAAATTTGATCTGGGTTACAAATTGAGTTGTTTTTTCAGCATTTTAAATAAAAACAATGATTAATTAAAGATAAATCTAATCATGACAGCCTTTCAAAAAAAGATAAAGACTTTGAAATTGCTACTATATCGCCCAAATTGAGAATATTATGTTGCAGTTTCGGTTGAATGAAATGAAGTGATTTAATCTGTTTTACACATGATGCAAAACATCTTGCATGAACTCATACACTCAATAATCTCAATTAAAAAAATAACTTTATCTAATAAACCAATGGGTAATAACATCCATGGGTGTCAATTCATTTTAACCGAGGGCCACATGAGCATCGTGGGTTGGCCCTTGGACCTTGAGTTTGACCTTTATTTTAGACACATGCAGTGCACTGAAAAAAACCCAACTACATATCCTTAATTTTGTGCACAAAAGTTGAATAAAACCTGACTCCTAAATAAAAAAGGAAAAGAAAACTACTCCATCCTCAGAAATATGTGCCATTCTGTGTGTTGCCGCTAGGTGGCAGTGTGCAACAACATGTCCACAGAGGCAGTAGCACTGACGTGATTGGGTTACGGGTTAAATCGTCTCCATTTCATTCCCAACACAAAGCCATGCTGCCACACACGACTTTTACAAGCTGCAAAAGTAGAACCTATTTTGAACTGCGACATTTGCAATTTAAGATAAAAGAAAGGCAGAAATAATAAACGTGTCTTTAAATAGGCTATAACATGGTTTAAATTGTGATACTGCTAAACATTTAAACACATAGCTAAACTTAGGAATAAATAAAAGCATAGTGATAAATCAGTATTGCATAAAGAGAAACCCCATTTTTTTTATATAGTCTGACACAAATATGTCCGCCCATACTTAATAAGTGCATCATTGCATGAGGTAACGTTGCCGTGGAAGCCGCAGACGCCAGACGACGAGGACCAACCTAATATGGAAAGCCCGCCGTGACGGAAAAGCGTTTCGGCCAATCAGAGCGGGTCTCGGTGAATTAGAAGCTAATCAGAGCTGTCAGGGGGCGGGGCTTAGCCAATCAAGGCGAGAGAAGGTAACTGTTCCTAAAAGAGTGTCAGAACCAGAGGAGCTACCAGGTTGTGTGCGGCACGTTCACTTTGGAAGAACTTCAAAGGCAGGAACGTGATTACGTAAAGGATAAGGGGAAAGCCTCGTGCGGCGTTTTATTCCATTCAAGGATATTTTCTTCTCATCCCAACACATGAAAAACTGACTGAGTCGGAGCTTCTTCTTTTTTTTTTTTGGAGGTAAGTCTGTGTGCGCAGCTATGAGCTATATAAAAGCAGCTCAGGCAGGGAGAGACAAGGGGGGAAATATCGTTTTATATTTTGCTTTCAGAGCTAGCTTAGGGAAATAATAAAGTGTGCACGCTTTGTGACATTTTTACAGTTACACTCAAGGAAGATTTGTAACCTGCTTTGTCTAGTTTTAGGAAGAATGCCACACGAGCTTTAATCTTACTAGTAACGGGACGGGATGTATAGACAAGAGACTGAACTGTGTCCTGATAAGAGCCTCTGGCGCTAACAGCACAGATATGACGTCTGCTGTCGCCTTGTTTTGTCTTGTGTTCTCTATAATCTCGCATGTCTCCTTGTGATTGGTATTATATAATAAACAAAGCCTATAGCCAAGGTTAATTCATAAAAATGATGACTATAATCATGAACAAATCATGCATGATAATAGACCTAGTCCTCTGCTTGTGAGTGATGACCTAATTTTTTTCTACACACAAAACAAGCATGACTAAAACCCAACTTAAACTTAACAGAGTTTTATTTATATTTAACGACCAGAAAAATTAAGAAAAATACTTTATTTTCTTGAACATTTATCATAGGATGGGCCTCGGTGTTATTAAAATATGCTTCAAGTTAAATTGATTATTCAAGTGATGCAGAAAAGTGCAAACATGCTTGTTTGACTATAAGTGTCTTCTTTGTTTTCCTACAGCTGCTCTCCACTGGAAGGCCATGCTGCCAAAGGACGGGGCATAAAGAAAAGAAAGAAAAGACCAGACCTCATTTTTCGTCTCTTCGCGATGAATCTGTTCTTCGTAACTGGATGAAATGCCTTGACTTCATCCCTGCCGCACCATGGCTGCTCTACTCTCCACCGTGGGTTTAGTGGTGATGCTCGAGGCTCTGGCCCACCATGCGGTGTTCCTGGGGATAACCGTGTTGGTAACAGTGATCAGAGCGGGATCACCTGTTGCAGGTAAGAGGACACCGTTTGCTGACTCACACGACATGATCCACTTATCCACACAGTGGTGCTGCTAGCATTGTTCATTCAGTTAGGTTTAAAGAAAAGCAGACTCCAGCATAGCGTTGCCTGCATTTGCACAGTAATGAATGCAACTAAATTAGTTTAGGGCAACATTGTTATTTCTAGCTATAATATAATAAATTGCATTGTTCATAAGTGTGATTTTTTTTTAAAGTGCCTGTGACGTCAGATTTTTGTAATACATATTAATGCATTTTTAGAAAGAGAACATTGATAAAATATTGTAAAATAAATTTCATGTTGCTGAGATGAACATTTGTTGAGATATTTGCCTGTAAAGTAACAGGAAGTGATGTCAAAGGGGAATGTCTGCATGTGAACAGAGCATTGCAGCTAACAACCCAGACTGTAGAGAAGATTCTGAAGTTTTTTAAGATTATTTTGAGTCACTGTCAGAGAGTGATGAAGAAGAGTCAGAGTTCAAATAATGTTGTTTCATTAAACAAAGACCGGAGAGTTTTCTTAGTTAAAGAGTTCCCCTTTGATGTCACTTCCTGTTTCAGTTTGGCTGAGTCAAGTTCAAAAGAAAATATGCCAGTTAAGGGACAAAATTGGTTAAATCATGTGTATTATTCCAACTTTCTTAAATATAAAGAAGTTTTCTTTGACTTTTTGTATTTGAAGGATATGCATGTCACAGGCACTTTAATACTTATAGACTTGTACATACAAAATATTTCAGTATAAATGTGCGTTGAAATTTAAGTAAATACTGCATGCTGCTTATATCAGTTTTATTTGCTGTTGAATGTATTAAGGATGCACCCATATGAAAATTTCAGCCGATATCGATATCAATATTATTATTGCTGTTATGGCCGATAACCGATATCTACTGATATTACACAAACGCACAAATTATACGTATACGCACAAACACACTTGTGTCTTTTTTTCAATACCGTAAACAAACGACCAGACCTCTGACACGACTCTCTACTTCAGTTATTCCTGGCTGTGCAGAGTCACTATCGTGATCACGATCAAACAGATACCTCAAACATTTCGCCTACCAAAACAGGAAAAACAAACCCCAAAAATGGGAAATCAATATCAGACATAAATATTGGCCCCATTTTACATATCGGGCCGATTCCGATGTTCTAAAAAATGACCAATATCGGGCGATACCGATGTCAATGCTGATATATCGTGCATTCCTAGAATGTATACATAGTTAGTGTCTCACAGCTATATGTTCTTTATCCTGGTTAATTTCCTTCTTGTTTTAGTCACAAAATCCTTCATCTGCCTGTTTTTAAAATTTTTTTATTTATCTAGTCTATGTAGATAAAGATTTTAACACCTTGTTTCTGTTGTTTTAAGTTCAGTTTACTTAGTATGTTTTCTTCGTCATGAATGCATGATCTCGGTAAAATGTGACATGATTACTCACATTGAGTAGAAGTGAGGCACAACTGCAGTCTTGTTTGTGAACCACTGAGCAGCTGCACCGTATGTATGTATTTTTTGTTTACCTAACAAGCATCCTTTCTGTTGCTGCTGTTCCCCTTTTTACACCATAAAGCTTGTCCCCACACATACCCCAGGAATATCAAAGTTCACACGTTTATTAGTGAACCTCAAGTTTACTTTGGGTACATGTTCTTGCTAACCCTTCTTTGTGTTTTCAGTTTAAGTCTTGAGTTTCCCGACAACTGTGTTGCCCGAGTGTTTGATCCAGAACTTTCTCCCAAGATAAAAACGATTCCGCCGCTGCAGCAATCTGGCTCAAGAGTTTAAACAATTTATTTTAATTGGAGAGGAAGCGAGGGTCCAAATCCAACCACTTGACGGGTGATTTTTGCAAGCTTAAATTTATTGATGCTGACGTTATCCCCGTCGATACCCCTCCCCCTGCCTGTTGGCCGGAGAAAAGAGCATGTTGTAAGGAACCAAACAATCTGCGGTGTTACACTTTAATAGGACCATGCAGAAACAAATGCCATCATGAAGCTCTTGTTAAGAAGGCTGGCTAATATAAAATACACATGTAAATCTTTTTTAAATTACAACTGTTTATGTGAAGCATCAACTCTTTGTGGTTTATTAGGATTTTGTCATAAAACTGACATGTGGTCACAAAAAATGAGCTTCAACCAAATTATTAAGAGTTTATTAGCATGTAAGCAGCTGCTCTGTGCTGAGGATGTTGCTCTGATTGTAACCACATCTGTCTTTGAAGCTATACTAAAAATACTTTAGCAGCTTTATTGAGTCCTCTAAGCTCGGCACATTAACAACACGCCATTGTTAACACACCAGTTTTTAAGAATGGTACTTTTACTGCATCAGTTATCCACTACAGATATGTTAGCTGATTGTTCACACTCTCACACCGGCATACATTTGGTGTTTCCACTATGTCACTGCTGTAATAATCATAACTGCCAGAGCACAACCATGCATAACGACAGGAATGGTCAATGCTATGTCGTCCACTGACTATAGTCATAATCACTGCTCGGTCATCAGGCTTGGCAGCAGCTTGTGAGAGACATTAACTTGCTTGGCTCTCTGGCTTCAGCAGTACTGCTGACTGATCAAGCTCTAATTGACGGTTCCTTAATTAACAATGTCGCTACCACTGGATTTGTACACTATATGATTCTACGTTATATTATAAACCAAAAAAAAAAACATTTATTTTTATTTTTCAGAAGATCTGCGAATCAAATTAACTTAAGCAGAGGCTGAAAATGTCTTTTCAAAACCTTATTTTGACATGACAATATGTCAAATTAGTGTGCAATAAACTATAAATAATAATAATGTTTTTGTATGTGCAATAATACATTCCTTTTGTTGAGCCTCGCTGTTATTTCAGCAGTTTTAGATTCATTTTGGATCTGCTGAAACAGTTAGATTCTGCTCCCCCAGCTTGAATAACATGTTTTATTGATCCTTTTCTTTGAGACAAATAACAGAAAGCTTGAATAAAACAACATTAGATGCAACTCATTAAACTGTATTTACTTTAATGTAAAACAAAAGAAAGGCCCACCTTTTGGGTTGTATGTGTTCAGGTCCATATATATAATATCCCCCACTTTCGAAAGGAGCAATATTTTATTACCCAATACTGTATCAATTCTCATAAACACTGTATCGGTTTTAAAGTAAGGCTTTATGGGTGGCTGTTGTAAGAAGACAAATACAAATGCAGTGTTGTTTTCATTACATAAAAATAATTTAATCAGATTTTATACATTCAAGGAATTTTGGAGAAAAAAAATGTCAATATATCACCTTGCTTACTGTATCGCAATATATCATATCGTGACCCCTGTGTTGTTATGTATCATCAAATTATTTCCAATACACAACCCTGATTTATGATACTTGAATGAAATTGATGCTGTTCTTTAAAAGGCTAAGAAATGAAGCTAGTCATTACTTGTTTCCCCAAAACTGCTACTACTTCTTCAGAAAATTTGTTAGGATGCAGTTTTTTAGTAATTAGTAATAGATTTGTTATGCTACCCTGGAGATGTGCTATATTGTTTACTTATTTTTATAGAATCAATTCATAAGCAGTACGATTTTATTCACATGCTTTGCTAAATGGTAAAATCACCATTGCTGCTTTAGCTTTTTGAGTTTCTAGGTCAGATCAATTGTTGCATTTCACTTTTCTTTTCTTAGCTTTTTATTTTTATAAATGATAGTTTCATATTTAGAATCTAAGACATCATAACTCAATAAGCTAATTAGATACACTTCAAAACTTAGTTTTTTTGCAATGCCACAAATTGCACTCAGAGATTTACTTGTCTTTTCTTTCTCTGCACCACATTGTCTGGCAGGAAGCTAAAGGCCAGCAAAGTCCCGTCTAATTACCAGTGCAGTCCATTGCCACATGAAATTTGATCTGCGCAGGATGACAATATGGCCATTCATTATTCATTAGAGCTGGAAGCGGCTGCAGATCAATGGGTAGAACCTATCAAAAGCCAAACACTGGGTATTATTGGGCTCACCAGGCCTGCCGTCCTGACCAAAGTGATGTATTATTGGAAAGTGGCCAGTTGCTGACCCTGCATGTCAGGCCTGTCCCAACAATATTTGGCTCTGATGCGAGTAGTGGAAGTAAGTCTGCTGGTCAAGAGTGGGCGAGTGGTAACAAACTCAAGAACAGCACTTTAAAAAATCAAGTTTGATCACTGAAACACTTTTTCATTGTTGTGCTTTCTGCATCCTTTTTATATAAATACTGATTTTTACACTTATTTTAGTCCTGATTATGTATCTTGTTGTTTAGTATTATAATAAAGGTTACGTAAATATATCAGTGCTTGTATTTGTGAGCAATTTTGTATAACATGGTTTTTTACAAGTGTAATTAACAGTTAAGTTGATTTTTTTTTTGTAGTCAACATTTTTTTTTAACAAATATATAACATTTTAAGCTGAAAGATCTTGCTAACTTGTCAAAGGTTTGTTGGTAAATGATGACAGCATGCATGTTCTCCTAGGAAGCTAATATTTATCCTAAACTGATAGCTGTGACTGGGCTCTGAGTTGTTTCATGTTAGCAGCCTGTCAGCCTTGTTTTGGTTTCCCGAGGCCGTTTTTGTGCTGAGACCAAATCTCTGATGACCTCTTTTGAGCTTCCCCAGGCTAAATCATTTTGTTTTGGTCTTTTCAGCGCTACAGCAGTAGTTTGAAACCTACAAGTTAAGCACATCGCATTCCCCCCTCACAGACATTTCCTTTCCCATCTAATGATTTTTTAGACTTGGAACCGGCTTCCTTAAAGCTACAAAAAGGGCTTTACCTAACCCATCAGGAGGCGTTTGTCAGTCCAGGACCTAAAATCTGACAGTGGTCTGTAAGGCAGGATTGGGATAAAGTGGACGAGGGAGTGATGCAGTTCTGTGTGCCTCTTTGGTTGCAAATGTTGTCTTCTTGTTTTCAAAAGAAACAGGACTTGAAAAGGTAAAGAAGTGTAGCCAAATTTTGTGCCAGTCTTTCATCAAGACTGGCACACTGGCACTGAACAATCGGAATGTCTTCTTTAAAGGGATTCCTTTAATTTTTTTGGTTTATGTTTTTTTGTGGAACTGTTAAAATAAAACTGTCCTCAAACCTAAATTTTAGAAAGTGTTCTTAACAAATGACCTGAAAGTCACCGAAAATGTTGAGGAAAGTCAGCTGCTGCGCCTCGGACCTTTTTGCACATCTATTTCTCCCCGTTACACCTCTTCCTTTTTCTCAATCGGGCTCTTGTACTCTTCCTATCCCCTCCCACTCATCCTGCTCCCCCCCTTTTCTTGAACTCCCCCTTTTGCTTATCTGGCAAAGTGTTCCCTCGGGAAAGAAAAACAAAGGGCCACAGGAATATTTTAGGAGTTCTGCGCACTCATGTTCATATTTGACCAGAGGAAAACTTAATGAAAAACTTTGTTTATTGAGTGGCAAGATTTGAAATAAACACATTTCTATGTAGCTCACTCCTGTTCTTTTTACATCCTAATGCTTATTGTTCACTTAAACAAGCGTAAGTGGATTGGAAAGCAATGTTTGTAGGTTTATAATAACAAGACACCCTTTTTTATAAGCTGAAATGTAAATTTACTTTTTCTGTTCGGGGCTGCTTGAGCTTTGGCAGAGCCCACGGCCTAAATCCACTCCACTGATAAAAACAATTCAATCTTTCCCATCTTAAAAGCTTTCCTGATAAACCAAAAGTCAGCACACAGGCGTATCTTGATTGTTTGACTGCTCTCAGCGCACACGGCTCTCGCCAGCTGAAAAGAGCCAGTCACGCAAGGGGCTCAGCTAAAAACAAAACCATGTGTGAGGTTGTAGTTAGTGAGCATTAATACTAAAAAAAAAAAAAACTCTTTCTTCTGTCCCTTCTCTTTAAAATTACACAACCATTAAATTACTTTCTTCTTTTGCAGTAAAAAAGTCTGGCAGGCACAGAAAGTGATGTCATAGAATTCTGCAATTGGTAACTCAGCTTTCTTGGCATTAGAAAATTATGACTGTTTACGTGCAAAATTCTCTTTTGCGTGTGTGTAAGCACATGCATGTGTGCTGCTGCTTGTTGACCTTACTCTAATAATTAAATGTAGTTTGGTTTGAAGTTAAAGCCACAAATTAGTATTAAGCTAAAACATATGCTGGTGGTGGAAGTTTTTCCTGTTTGTGTGTGATTTGTTTGTTCTGAGGAGTTCTAATTTCCCCTCCATTCTAATAAAAGGACATACTCATGTCCCAGATGTTATTTAAACATTACTCTTTTTTTCATTGATTTTATGTTTGACATTTTTGCAAATATCCTTGGTTTTGTAAGAGTCTTATCTGTCAGTTCTGTTATGTTTAACACAGTTCACATTAGACCATCTGTTTATGTTCAAAAGACATTTTTATAATTTACACGTGTATAACGTTTTTTTGTGACAACTTTCACATGTTTCACAAAACATTTACTTTTTAAAAGTTGTTTCAACCTGTTTTTTTTATTTGTATGATGAGTTTGTAGCAATGACTTGAGAACTTATCTAAAAAGATTCCCTTTCTGGAAGAATAAAATAAAGTAATTAGATGAGTAACAAGAAGACGAGTGAAGGCATGTTGTTGATACGTCTTTGACATGTTACTTGAAGTTGTCCACAAAGTATTAGGTTTGGTGTTTAGTTTCGTGGATTGGCCCAACAATGAGCGCCCACCCAACTGTAGCGCGCTCGTGTTTCAGTGGACAGGTGGCATCGCAGCGTTAGTCTTTGAGAGCCTCATCAATTTTTGCCGACTGCAATGTCAGCCCTAATCCGGGCCGATCTCTTCTCTTTGCCCAGTTGCTGTCTGTTGCTTAGAGTGTCGTCAACATAAATTAGAAGTCAGGTATTAAAGAGGACGTATCATGCAAAATCCACTATTTTAGTTGTGTAATACATTTTGTTTTGTACTTGAAGTAAGTTCAGATAATTAGAATTTAGTCTCCCTGTGTAGATATCTTTATATTCTTTTTGGTCATATTTCCCAACATGTTCAGTTTTTTCTGTTTTCTATGACATTGTCTGATCTATTATGTCAAACTATTTGCAATAGAACTGCCAAATAAGGTCTGGACTTACCGACTAACAATTTGGTGGTCTTCATTCTTCTCTAGCCTGGTAAAAACCAGACCCTTGTCCTTCACTTTGCTTCAGACAAGGGTCTGGACTCTCTGCTATAAAAAAAACGATTCTTGCTGGAGGCGTGGCCTCTGTTAAAGCTTAAAATGATTGGATCGTTTGGCCACGACGTATGTCGCTGTGAAGGAGGCTAAGCTAAGAAGCTAACCGGAAATCGTGTGCGCCGTAAACAACACTACTGAAAGGAGAAAAGTACCGAGCCGAACGAGACGACTATAAATGAGAGCTGCAGGCTTTGTCAGACAAATTTATTTTAATTTGGAAGCCTTATCAACACTGACTGGCTTCATTCACGTCCTCCACTGCCGTATGATAAAATAACTAGCAGACACTGTGCAGCAAATCGATGTTCAAAACTCTGCCTTCTGTTTGCTGATTGGCCCAGTAGGTAAAATAAACTACAAGCAGACACTGCGCAGAAAATCGACGTTCTGCTCTCTGATTGGCCCGGACAAAATGCTCCCGATAAAATCCTTGTCTAGGGGAGAAATCCCAGACGGAGCAGTAAAGGGAAACTAGAACTGAGCGGAACAGCGTAGGAAGGTAAGGGCCAGGCTAATTCTCCTCAGGCTCTGGGTCAGACTCCAACATGGAAGGCTGGATGGACAAGTCTTCACTTGTTGAAGTCTTTTATTTCATTTGTAATAAAACATTTCTGCGTCGCTAGACTCTATAGAGCCAGAATGGAGGAGAATCTGGAGAGGTGCGGGGTGTTAGAAAATATTATTCTTTGACTTCACTCAGTTGTGCTATTTAATTTAATATTACGTATTTTAAATAGATTGTCAAGATCATGGATTAATGAATTCATTTTTCCCACAATTACAATTATTGATCACCTGCCACTAATGGCAATCACTCTGATTAGCTAGATGTTTTGTGTTCTGTTCATGCATGCTTACATGTCCTGAATGTGACCACAAATGACATGGTTTGTCACCATTGGGGTGTGTTGAAATGAGTTGACATTTTGGGGCCACATTCAACACTTTGACCTCAAACTTCACTCTGGTTTTGCTATAAAGATGGACGTGATCGCCTTTGCTTATTTGTAGCACTCAAAATGTGCTGCTTTTTACAGATAAGATCAGTTGAATGTGTTAATAATGCAGCATTGAGCCTGAATAAATTAAAATTAAAACACACAAATATCTACAATGACCAGTGATCATGTTCAAGTTATGTTTAGGCTGAGTAAACACCAACCAATGCTGCAGCTTTCTCATAATGACTTAATAAAAATATTATTGTCCAAATGGACTATTTCCCCCATGTTTTTATCTAATGCAGGTTGCCAGATGCTGATACTAGCCTCACATACATGACTCTGTTCAGTAGTCCATCACATAATTGTGTATGCTGTGTGTTCTGTGGCTGTGCATCTGCTCAGCTGTGTTCTGCATCTCTCCGGGTTCAAACACTTGGCTGCTGATCCAAGCGTTTGAACAGAAAGACTGGATTCTTCCCAAGTCCTTTCCAGTGGGTTCTCTCATAGTTGCATGCTGACTTAATTAAGGTGCCAGAGTAAGTTATAATTAAAGTGAGAGTTTCCCAAGGCCAAGCCAGCAACCTTCTGTTTATAAAGCAATGCAGTGCATTGAAAATGATGCTCCAGAAAGCTTATTTTGTGTTGACGCATTTTTAAAAATGTGTACCGCTCTTCTTTTTGTTTTTGTTATTAAAATGAGTCCTCTCCCTCAGATGATTCTGCTGCTGATCTTTGGTAAAATACAGAGAGCAGCAGTTTTTGCAGCTGCTTGTGATTCAATATACGAACATTGTTCAAACAATGTCTCAAATATACTGTTTTGGCTGTGTCTGTATCTTGCTGTACTGGCAAGAAGCAACCATACATTAAACCATACAGGCTAGAGCTATGGATAACAATGTAATTGGTAAAACAGATACAACAGCAAAATGTGAAAATTGCATTTCTAAAAACAGAAGCAGCAACGGTGGAGTTTTTCTCTAACAGAACTTTAAAAGATGAAAATGGGATAAAATAATTTTCTAATAATAATAAAAAGAGTACAAATGCTGAGTAATGAGTAGATGTAAGACGGGGTTTTACCAATTTAGGATTTTCAGAATCAGAATTGATCGCCAAGGGAAATTACACTTATTACAGCTGCAATCATTCAGATAAAATAATTAGAGAACAAGCACACTAGAATAAAATAAAGTATAAACCCGCCGGAGAAAAGCATTAATAATCATACTTAAGGACGTATAAACAATATAAAATGGATATGACATATAAACAAAAACATAAACAATATAGTTAAGTGAAAACATCCCATAAGATGTTCAAAGATGAAATAAGAAGAGATGGTGTTTTATAGCTGAAGAGAAATCTGCATTTTTGTCTGTGGGAGTGAAAAGAAGGCCATGCCACCGTGGAATACAGAGTTAGGTGCTGAAGGGAACTCTGGTGACAAATCGAATGGCGGCGTGATAAACAGTGTTTAGTTATGGAGGAGGGTTTTGGCAGCACTTTTGTAAATGACGTTGCTGTAGTTGAAGGTTGGAAGGACTGTCCTTATTGCTAAAAGACATTCAGCAGAATGAGTTAGGGAAGATTTGTTTCAAAAGAAAAATCCTATACAAGATTTAACCTTGGAGAACAGTGTGTTGATATGAGTGTCAAACAAAAGTGAGAAGTCAAGCCAAATCCCAAGATGTGTAGCTGCTGACCCAATATGTTTGAAACTGCTGACAAGCTGAATCTCTGAACTGTCCAAGGAGAGGATTTCAGAGGGCAGACTTTAAATATAACCATGACATTTCTCTTTGAATCCAAAACTTATCAAAAATATGAATATATATATATCATTTCGGCATATCAAAGAGATAAGACTGTGCAGCTACATGTAAATGTTACAGGGTCTTATTTAATTCCATGAGTAATTTAAGAAATGTTCCAGTCATAAAGCTGCTTTCAAATATGTCCACAGTGTAATCAATGCTTTTCCTAAATTAAATCATGCACAATACATAGTGTTATGCAATATGGATAGCAAACCCTTTGGCACACAAATTAAATTTGAAAAGCATTGCACAACCTTCATTTGCTATTTCCACACTTTGGCTGCTCTAATGTTACCCTTGAAGATTTTTTTATATTGCGTGTAAGAGGTACAGTTGTTTTTTGAAGAGCTGAAAATCACATCATCTATCACTTCCAAGATCAAGCACTAGAAAAGAAGGCTAGATAATGCTGTCTCTGCCATCCTCTTGTAAAATTCTAGACATATGGTCTGTGTCTACATGTCAGCAAATCCCCTGGGGGAAAAAATGGAAAATAGGAAAATTGTCTATGTCAGCATTGTCTTCTTATCACCTCCATATCACCTCCATTTTCTTTAGAATTTAATTATTTTTTCATTAAAAGTATTTTTTCTTCATGATTTTGTTGTAATTTCTTAACTAGAGATATGTCATTATTTTATTGCATGCCTTGTTTTCAAAGTTTTATAAATCCTTTCATTGTCCCTGACACGTTATTCCATTTAATTTTTCAAATAATATTTATGAGAATTAGCTAATTTAAGAAATAGTAGGGATTTTTTTCTTGTATTTGTTCCTAAACCTAAATCACAATCTATGTTTTCTTGCAGATGGGTCTCTTTTGGACTCGCACACTACCCCCATGGAATTTCTTGGAGACAATCCAAGTCCAACAAGATTATCTCTATCAGCCTTACCAGACTCAAGCTATACTGCCTTTAAGAACCCAGAGTCACCTGTTGACTTGCCATCCATTTCTGAACGAATCCCAGAGGCCAAAACTGCTGACACTATGCATTTCCAGCCAAGTGATGCTCTTGTAGAGGAGCCACGTGTTCAGACAACCTCATTATTAAGCCCTGCTGAACCTGTTCTAGGATCTATTCCGCAATTTGAGCAGTCTATACACTCTACAGACTGGAAAGTGTCCAAGGCAAACTCGAACCACGAGGCATCTACTTTCCCTCAATCTCCTACAAAATCCAAGCAACTAAACAAGAATACATTCATAACATCCCCAAACCCTTCTATTTTTACAGGTTCAGCACCTCATCACGGTCTTCAAAATGAAGAAAGAGCAACTTCTACTGAAGGACAGGTTGAGAAATCAGTTAATCTTTCAACATCTGGCCAACCACTGCAGCCCCCTATGCTGGCTTTGTCTGAGACTTTGACAAATGATTTTCATAGTCAAATAGTAGATTCTAGCCAGATGAGCTCTAACCCAAATGAGGTTATTATTCATGGTTACCATGTGCCTTTTATCGCCTCCCACTCTACTTCATCTTTACCTGAACCCACTGAGGTGCCTTCAGAGGACTTCTACCCCACCAACACCATGGACGTGGACTGGGGGTCCGGAGACTACTTGGAAACAATGTCTTTCTTCAATACAGACAGAGACGAGTATTCTCTGGTCACCAAAGTGCCCTCAGACTCATTTGATCTGGAGGAAGACACAGAAAAGTATGATACATCATTTCCTTCCAGAGTGGTTATATCTCCCACATCCCTGCATCCTATAAACATCTCACCATCTCCAAGCCTCATGACAGCATACAGCACCGTTGTTTCATCTAAATCCAATAATCCCTCCTCTGTCTCTACAACAGCTCACTTTATAACAAACCCTACTCCCACACCTAATACTGATATGTCTGACGCATCAGACGTAGATTGGGGAGATACATTTACAATTCAGCCAACAGATGTCCTGTTACCTGATATGAACAGCTTAGAGTATTACACCACTCAGTTGACCAAGGAAAGTAACGTTTCTGAGACTGTCGCTGAACACAGGGAAAATATCACTGAAATGCACATCAACACTACAACTACCATGCCCACCACAAGCTCCAACAATAATCTAACTGATGATGAATCCTTTGGTGAGTTTTCAGGGTTTGTACCTCATGATGAATCAACTACAGTATCACCCACAGAGGAAGGTCCTCAGCTTATCAATGCATCTGAGACTTTTCTTGACCCTTCTTTAGCCCCAACCCACTTTCTTGATTCGTCCTCTTTAGCTTGGATTGGCCAGGTGTCCACCACAGACAGGTCTGTGCACACACTCACGGCAAACACAAGAACTACATTAGTAGAGGTTTTGGAGCCTAGTACAACACCTTTGCTGCCAGAGGACTTGGTATCTTCTGACTCTCTTACCGATGTCCACTGGTTTGTTACAGACTCTTTTGAGGAAAGCACTGTGAACGTTACTACTGTCCTAACTGCAACTATAGCCTACTCTGCAGTTCCCACTGAGCCCGCTACCAACAAAACTGCTGTTACAACTGAAATAACATATCAAGAATCATTTGTAACTGAACAACCTTTCAATATTACTTCAGTTTCAAATGAGTCGACATCTTACAATGTTACCCTAGTCCCCTCAGTTATGTTGGGCGATCAGGGCATGACTGAAGATGGAGTTGACGTCTCAGCCACGATGACCTTGATCCCAACAAGCAGTGAAGTTAATACAGTCTCTGCTGGAACCACAAGTCAAGCTGGCACAACTACTCTTCATCAAGCTACAACTGGAGCTTCTTCCACTGCTGAAACCTCAACTAGCATCAACATCATCTCTACTACCAGTGAACAGACCACAACTACAACAAGGATGTACCTCTGCCAAGTGGACAGGCCTGTTTATTTAACAAAGATTGGTAAATCTGAAATCTCATTTTGCTAAATGTGCAGAACTTCCAGTTTATATTTAAAATACATGCAGTATATGAGAAATTACAAACTTCTGGTTTCTGTTTAAGGTTTTCCCTCGGGGGTCCCTGTTGGATATGCCAAATCACAAGTCCGAGACATACTGAAAGCAGAATTCAACAAGACAGTGGAGCTGCAGGTGATGGTTTTTATTATTTCTTTACTGAATAATGTAGCATTTTTCTTATGAGTAAGAAAAGGAAATTACAATTTAGTTCACCAAGATCATTTAAGGCCAGCGCCACACTGAAAGATAATCATGCCGATTTTTGCCCTTCCCGACAATCTTAAGGACGTCCAGATTATGATAATGACTCTAAAGATAATCATAGCAGATATTCCTGCCGTGGGTAGTGAGTTAAGAGTGATAGTCGGCTCGGAAG
>JAUBOC010000011.1:19956633-19967617 GCA_032275365.1 Anablepsoides cearensis | reverse complement strand
CAAGACAAATAATCTTACACATTCTGAAAACAAGATTAATATTCTTACACAATCAGTTCTTGTTTAGTAAATTAGTCCCAAAACAAGATCAAATAGATTCTTTTGGCTGATATAAGATTTTAAAACTTGGTTAGATAGACATTTATTGCAGTGTACAAGCTTTGTGACATCTTGGAATATAGATAGAGACGCAGCAGAGCGAGCATAGATTAGTAAATAAGGTTATACCTGCTTTGTTGTGTCATTTTCAGTACAGTGTTTTCACATGAAGAAGGAAAAAAGCAAACGTGCAACATAAAATATGACAATTCATGTTAGGCCATTATATCATGACTAAACTAAATCCATTAGAAATGCTGAAGCTTTTTATTATTTTTATTAACTGTTTGGTAGTAATTAGTAATAGCTATTTTTTGCAAAATCTAGTCAGTTCTTCAGGTTTTAATTAGAGTTCACCACATAAATAAATATGTGAACACAAGTCACTGATTTCATTAAAATTCCTTTAATTTAGAGACAAAACTCAACCAATAAACATGTCAAACTTCAAGAGCCTTGTTTTTTTTTCTCTCCTGAATTATTCATTGAGCTGATGTTTTGTCTCCCATCACATGACCTACAGTAATAGAAATAGATTATGGCATTTAGCATATTGAGCGCAGTACTCTGCAAAGTGCTTTTTCGACTTGGTTGATTGCATCAAAGTATATTTGAGGTTCTGCTGAGGATTTAGTGTCAGGTAAAATATCTCTGTTGCTATAAATGTGGATGTGTGTGTGTGTGTGTGTTTCTAGGACCCCAGCTTCATCATCTCACACAAGTGGGCTTGTCCAGCCGGCTGAATGGTTACCCGGCAGGAATCAGGGCGGCCCCGGGGCAGAATGGGGGCTTAGGCTGGAACCATTATCATGATGACAATTTCTCCAGACCAGAAGCAGAAAAAGATGTAGTAAGTGAATTACACATCTCATTTGTTTAGAATGAAGTTCATTTTGTAAATTTGGAAATCATGTATTTTTATCTATCCTCTGTGATGCCAACACCAGCCTATCCATGCTAGTCACTAGCCTCTCTGCTTTTAACGCCTGTGTGGCTGCCCGATCTGTCCCAGTAGCACGATCCGTACTGGGATGCATGCGCTAAATGTTAGACTTCTGGAATGTGCTCGATTTAGGAAAAAATACTAAAAATATTAATTTTTATACTTAATTATAAATATTGTATACATTTTGATTGATAAAATATAGATTTACGATGTGTAAATATTTATTTTTAATAACGTGCAAACTTTTTTCTAGACAATTATGTTATAAATCATCTTATCGTCGTTTTATTTTTCACAGCTGTTGCAAATGTTGCCTTTTCTATGAAACATTGCAGGTGATGATAGACTGAAATCCAATTAATTCTGTCATCAGTTTAGTGAAATGCTTCATGCTAAAAACAATGTTTACGCCACAGTACGGATCGTTCTTCCGGTACGGATTGGGCAGCCACAGCCAGCCTATCCATGCTAGTCACTAGCCTCTCTGATGCTAACACTAGCCTATCCATGCTAGTCACTAGCCTCTCTGATGCTAACACCAGCCTATCCATGCTAGTCACTAGCCTCTCTGATGCTAACACTAGCCTATCCATGCTAGTCACTAGCCTCTCTGATGCTAACGCCAGCCTATCCATGCTAGTCACCTGCCTCTCTGATGCTAACGCCAGCCTATCCATGCTAGTCACTAGCCTCTTCAAAGCTAATGCCAGCTGATCCATGCTAGTCACTAGCCTTTCCGATGCTAACACCAGCCTACCCTTGCTGGTCGCTAGCCTCTCCGATGCTAACGCAAAGGAATAGCTTCCTTCTCATTTGCCAGAGCTGGCCTGTCAGTTACCAGTGCCGGTCCCTTCATGCTTACAAAAAAAAATTCAGGCTGGAATGAAAATGATTAGCTGTTTTTAGGTTGTTTTTTTGGCTTTGAACCCAGAGCAGAAACACATAAACACTACATATGTATTTGTTCATTTATCACAAGTCATATCGTCATCGCAATATTAAGCAGTGTTATCGCAGGTTTTCCTAATATCGTGCAGCCCTAGTTCAGACCCCACCTTACTGTTTTACTTTTTGCTTCCAATGAACCAGGAACTGTTTTATTTTCCTGATCTTTACTGTGAACACTCATTTTGTTCCTTAATTTTGAGCAACAATTATACCTGTGACCATAGGCGTAATTTTAAGGGGGGTTAGGGGGTCATGACTCCCACAATAATTGGATCCTATCAATATAACCCCCCCAATAAAATGACATAATTTGCTCTAACACAGTAGAAATGAACTGGTTAAGTACACAGCTGCAACTCTCTTGTTGTCCTTATTTAACTTTGACCTGATTTCAAAATTTCTGATGTCATATATGTACGTTTGAACATAATTGATGATGCAGGGTTTTAGTCACAAAGAAATACGATTTCTGACTAAATTAACACAGAAAATACCAAAGATAAGAACAATTTTGTCGGCTTAAAAGAAAGGTTTTCAAAAGCTAAATATTTCCCAAATCACCCTTTGCATCCTTCAGTTCCTGGACTGCTCTGACCTTTGGTCCTTTTCTATCTTCCAGAGGCACAAGTGTGGAACCCGGGAGCCCACAGCGCCTCCTTCCCACTTGGACACTTCGGGGGTGGCCTACCTGACGTCTCCACAACCCCTCAACACATCTCCTCCCACGCACTCCTCTGCATCCCTGATCAAGGCCATCAGAGAGGAGCTGCTGCGTCTGTCCCAGAAACAGGCGTCCGTGTCCAGCTACCACAGCTGAAGCCGCAGCTCTGAACCTTCAGCTTCCAACCAAGTCTGTTCACTGAATGTTCTGCCTAATCTGACAATACTTCCCATGGAAGTTCCTGAAGCTGTACAGCGGAGAATTTTTCCTGCTAAACTGAAGTGAAGAGGCGGCTCGTTGACGTTTGCAACTGATACAACTTTCATTAGAAACGACGGTGCGGTTGGGAAAGATTTAGAACAAAGTAGTGGAATTGTTCTGAAATGAGTATCAACATGAGCAGTATACAGGGTTTCTGTCTTTTCATTCTGGATCAAAGTGGGATAAATATGAGGTTTCACCACTATAAATCCACCAGTTTTTAGATTTCACTGTATTACTTCAGACCCAGTATTCTAAGACATGTTTGTCACTTTCAGTTGCCTTCACAAACACCTTCTGAGACTTCTGTCATTTGAAGAAATGTTTTAGTTTCATGACTTAAACTGCCATGGCTGTATTTTATTATTATTAGTTTTTTTTTTACTTTGTTGCAGGTCCTTAACTTCGTTTTCACCATCAGGTGCTCCTTCTGTTTTCTGTTTTTACATTGACACTGTGATGTAGTTCACCTGACCGGATCTGCTGTTCCAGCTCAGTTCCAGATCAATCAGACGGTCTAATGTCAACAATCATAACTACATTCTGTATTTGTTCCTGGATTACTGCAGTATAACAGTGTTCGGGTTGTATTTTGTCATCTAATAACTTTTAATTGCATACTTGTTTTTTCAGGTTTAAAGTCCTGTATTGTATGAAGTTTTTTATTTATGTTTTGTAACTAACTGACAGGTACTCAAACGGGACTAAATGGCCTTGAATTAAACTTTTCAATTTAATCTTCGGGACAGGATTTACAAATAAATGACAGCGTGTGCTGTACATAGTGAGTATTTGGCTGTAATTTGATGACTACTGGCTCCAGCTCAGGTCGTTTAAAAAGCAATTATTTGTAGGAAAATCTATAAGAAGACATGTTTAAGGAGAAACGAGAGAAACACCAGATTTGTGTTTTTTTTTTTTTTTTTGTTTTTTAAGTTCTGTACTGGCTACACCGCGTCAGCATTATCATTTCAGTAACTCATTTTTGTGCTTTTTAAGTTGCTGTTTTGCCTCATGTAGTTATGTTGCACTTCAGTGTTCTTTTTTTTTAGTCATGTACTGGTAAAATATCACAAAAGAATGCTCTTTTTTTTACAACGTGGCAATTTATTGGCATATATTGTAATATTTCGGGGCCTAAATAGTTTATTTATTCAAGTGAAATAAAATTTTAAAACGTGGGTTTTAAAAGTGGAGCTTGAAAATACGTTACCCGAGAGTGTGCCAGTATTTAGTGGTTGATTTTAAATGATTTTCTGCACACATGCTGTAGTCTGAAAATGTTGCCATGTCATGAGCTGCTCCTCTGTGACGTGCCTTTTGTGATGAACTGAACCAGTTATCCAGAGTGCAGTCAGTGCTGTAGGACAAATCCAATCAGCAAACTGTCTAATTATCAAAGATAGGCTGTGGATAATATTGAAAGACATTTTTTTTAATTAGGTGAAGGAAATGCAGTAACATCACAGTGGCGTTTTTGGCTTCTGGTTGGTTACACCTCCATGTTCATGCTTTGTGTTATCAATCACACACTCTGCCTCCACCTCCTGGGTCTGTACTGTAACTACATTACATTGTGTCCATCTGCAGTTTCTCGTTTTGTTTTCCTCCTTTAACCCTTTTGTATTTTCTTCATTGTAAAACCACTCGTTGGCTGGCCCAACCTTTCATTTAAATCGTTTTGCATGTTTAAATGTTGAATCTCTGTTGGTGTGCATGCTGTTCCAGACATCCTGAAATATATATAAAAAAACAAGCTATCCGTTCATGTGTCCTTATGTGTTCAAATCCAAATGACATTAGATTTGATCATGTCAGGTTCATTGTAAGGTAAAACTCATGTCATCTCATGTCAGAACATAAATCTCAAGGTGACATAAATGTGTGATACCACAGCTGACCAGGAGGTGTCAGCCTATCACAAGAGTTCAAAGTGGTCCTCTGAAGATGACGCAACTAGACTCTTAAAGGTGATGCTGGAGGCCTTTCTAACTGAAATGTCAGCTCAAGATAAGTCATTTTGTTTTACTTTAGTGATATTTTATTACTTGGAACCAATAGCTAAAATGAGCAAAGCAGTAGCTAAATGCTAATATTTGCGATACCGTAGAAACGAGCTAAAAATGTTTTGATTGGAACCATGGCTAAAAGGTAAAATGAGCAAAGCTCAGTGTAAACTTTAAAATACAACTAAACAGTAGCTAAATGCTTAAATTTGCAAATGCATAAATAAAAACTGAAATAATTTTATTTGGAACCATAGGTAAAAGCTCAAATTAGCCAAACAATAGCTAAAACCTGAATGCCACTAAACGGTAGCAAAAAGCTAGCTCAAACTTAGCAGAAAACATTTTTTTTAATCATTGCTAAAAGCTAAAATGAGAAAAGTACTAAATACATTCAAATACAACTAAACAGTAGCAAAATGGTAAAATTTGCAAAGGCATAGCTAAAATCAAACAGTCAGTGGATAAATGCTAAAAGGAGCATAATAACTTTGCTTTGTTATAAAACTCTTGTTTTCAACTTTTTGAAAAAAAGGATAAATGTTAAAAAAATACAAAGGTTGCAAACATTAGCAGTCAGTACACTATTCCTGATCAAACTGAACATTTTGATTCATGTAAGATAAAATGGTTAAACTTTGCAGAAGTATATAATAAACTATAAACAGGAAGACCGTAATAAGCACTATGCCACTAGTTAAAAAAATGTTTTGTTTTTTTATGTTGTTGAAGACCAAAATCATTACCAGCTGATTTCCTCGTGTGCAGGAATTGTTTTAGTTCATTTTTTTCCACTAAGTACATTCCTAAAATTTTACCACAACTTTTTTTTATACCACAATATCTGCCAAGAACCAATATTTACAACACATCCCTGCAACTTCAAACAGCACACTTTAATTTTGGCAGAGTTAAGTTCATTTTATTTATTTTAAGTGACACTGACTGATTACTTTTTGCATTCTAGACATTTTCTCACAGGTTTAACAGTCCCACTTGATGGTAAGTTTTCTCTGGTCTGTCTCCTGTCCCCTGCAGTTTCCTGAATGCTGCTCCTGTCCCTCTTTGTGAGGTCTAAACCCCCTCACCCACCTTCTGAAGAAATAATCCTGTCTGCATGTTGTCCAGTCCAGCCCGACAGGAGCACACCCAAGATTTAATCTGGATCATGATGGTAATTACTGCCGGGGTGTCCAGCTTGTAAGAGGGTATTGTACAACAAGGGAGGAGTCAGATCTGCAGTTCTACCCACTGACCTTGTGAGAAAACAGTGAGGGAGGGAAGGGAGGAGAGAAACACAAGCAGGCAGATTAGCACACTGACAGAGTTTCAGCACTGCAGATCTGTCTCTCGCTTCCAGTGTGTTTTGGTGAAAGACGGGCAGACGAGGAGGACAGCGAGGAGGATCAGCGTGACAGAAATCCTCTGACAGATGAGGGAAGAGGATTTCTTTCCCTTTCAGTGATTCCAGCGCTGATTTGAGAAGCTCCTGTGAGTAGACTGCTATCAGTTTGCCATTCACTGTTGTGAGTTCCTGTGGTTGTATAGAAGTCACAGCTCAGGAATTTTTCTACATGCAATGGAATAAATTTCTCTATCACAATGCAACAGCCAGTCTGTATTTCACTTTGTTTTAGTTGCCATGGTGTAAGCTGTCCTGACAGCACTTGATGCAGTCTGTTATTTTTGTGCTGCGTGTGCAGCTATCTATCCAAGTGTGTGTGTGCGCTCCATAGAAGGTCCTTTAACTGTGAGGAAAGATAGCATTTTGCTAACACAGAATGAAAGAGACTTTTTATAACAGCCTATAATACTAATGAGTGTTTTTGGATGCATTTTGCTGTTGCTGTGGAAGAATATGACCCTCCTTGTTTGCTATGATGTAATTCCCTGCCTGCTCCGGCGTCAGACCTGCTGCTGTTTACATTCTGACTCAGTGGCAGGCAGCAGGTTTGGTTGCTGCAGCATCATCTGGCCAACACTGTTGTGCTATTAAACGGTGCGTTACCCCCTTTCAGTTTGAGATTCTTAATAGAGAGTATAACTCTCTCAGCTTTGGCTCAACCTTTTCCTCCTGCAGTTCGTTTTTATTTTCCTTCGACGCCACCTCGTCTCCACCTTCTCCCATCATCGCATCTCCGGTTCCCCCTCCGCAATCCATCACAGCCTCTCTTTGCCCTGTAATTGGGTCATTTTCTCATTCCGCCGTCTTGCGTTGGTGTCAGGGAACACAGCGATACAGGGCGCATAGGATGTTGAGTTTCTCAGACAGCTCTATGCATTTTGTGTAAGTTGAGGAGATAAACACAAACTCCAGCATCATCTGTAGGAAAGAGGAGCTGCTGTCTGTTTTTTTTTTTTCAGGTCAGGTAACGACTGCCTGGACCGCCCGAGTCCTCAAGGTCAAAGAACCAGGTTATCTCCATCCCTCTCTCCCCACCAGGCTCCACTGTATCAGAAGACAGTGAGATATTGTTGTGCTCCAGTGTGCTGAGTAGGAGGTGACCCTCATGTGATGCACCAGAGGGAGGTGAATAGCTGTCATTCATAAGCCAGCCCCCATTTGCTCAGCAGCAGCTGCCCCTTTCTGCTGACATCACTGACCCTGCACCCGTCAGCTGCTGCAGGTTGTCTTCTCCATCCCAAACAGCTCTCCTATGGATGGTACAATTGTTGACCTATTTTTAGTCGCTTCGGCTGCTTTAGACACCAGCTGTATGAGAAGAAAATATTGTGTGAACTTTGTTTCTTACTTGATAAACTTTTAATTTGAATATGACGGACTTCCCAAAAATCACTTTAAAGGGGGGATATTTAGTATTTTCCAGACCCATAGTTTATTTCTTAACCACAATCAAGTAACTATATCGAAATGGTTAGGCCTTGAAATTGGCCTCCGTCTCTTTAAGAACCTCCTACCGTTTCAGACACTCCCACTTCAGCACGTCTTCACAACAATGCTTCACCTTTAATTTTTTGACCACATAGAAGAAGGCAGTATAAGTGCCCACTGGTACTGCAGAGGCTTGCCTATAGTTACGAGGCTTTGGCATTTTTCTTAAACTTTACAAAGCTTCCCACTGCGTCCCAACTAATCTTCAGACGACGTTAATCTCTGCTGGCAGACCCTGGATCTCTCGGCACGGCTGTCCTGCAGATCACAGCCTCTGGGTGTTTTCAGGAGCTTCAGGAAACGAGATCGTATTTGTTATTTTTTTTACTTTGATTGATGGAGAAACCACTAAATCATTTGTTCCACCTTTATCTCAAACTGCAATGTTTGATTACTTACTATGAGAACATTAAAAGGAAGTTAATCCTTGTTAGTTTTAGTTAGCAGATGTGATGCTGCAGTCATTTCTCTTTTCCAGCTGATTTTTAATACATTACAACAAACTGCTGAAACAAACTGAGCTGGATAATTATATTAGCTGTGGTTGGATGGGATTTTAAAGTGTCAGAACCATGTAAACTGAATGTGGACTGACCACAGAACATGCATCTGTATCCCTTGGAATCCAACAGCCACAGAGTCCAAAATAATTTAAATATTGCTTATATGTTTAGCAGCTATCTCATAAAAACCAAATCCTTCATCTCAGGACATGTGTATGAGCACGAGTGTGGTTTCTGGAGAAGCTTTTTTTCTGATAAACAGTTTGCTGCTGCTTTCCTGTAACTGAGATGGGAGATGGAGGTTTACTTGACCTCATCAGCAAACATCAGCGTAATAAAACGTGCTGCACTCAGCATCTACTGAAGGACAAGAGGGCAAAAAATAACAAAACAAAGGGAAAGAAGATTTTCTCTTCTTTTTGAAAGAAGTGACAAAACAGTTTTTTTTTGTTATATTCTTGTATTCAGTTTAAGGGAAACTAGTGACGTCATAAATCTGGCCACATGAAAGATCAAACTCCTCTATTACTCTTTTACTATTACTAATACCCCCTTTAAAGTCTATTATATTATATTAACTGAGTAGTTTTTATCCATTTATTTCAATTAATAAATATGAAAAGATGCATTAAATAAAAATTGAATTTGCTCAACTTTGATTTCATCTGTATTCCTTTAGTCTGCCGAGACATGAAAAAGGTACAATAATACCCATAAGATAATTACTACATGAAATTGTTTTTCTTTATTATTATTTTTCTAAGTGTTTTGTTTACTTTGCAGAAACTGAATCATGTGCTTCATGACTATAGATAAGCAGTCCATTATCTGTCCCACAGAAGAAGAAATCCATCCTTTGGGATCTGAAAATACTCTATCATTTCAAAAACAGTTATTTTTAATGATCAACAGCATCGGCTTGTTTTTCAAATGAACACGTGGGTCAGTGTTTAATTATGAGCCGGATGTTCAGCAGACATATGGACACCAAATGACCATGTGGGCTCAAGTTTCTGTGCAACTACAGCATGGTACAGCTAGTATGCAGGCTTAAACTGTTAACAAAGACAGCGACTTTATGTAATGCCTTACACAAGAACAATGCATGTCACACGAAAACTAAACAAAACAAAACAAAACAAGGACTTAAGTTTTCTCTTCATGGGGCTTCTAATAAAGAGCAGCACATCTGTTGTGATTTAGCAGCCATGAAGGTTGGAGAAGTGCAGCGGCTGATCTGCTGTTTGACAAACAAGCTTTCAGCTGCAGCTTTGTCTGTTTTTCTCTTCTTTCTAATTTCTTTCAGATGTGAGTTATGAAGATGTTAAAGTTGAGCACAAACCAGAAAAACATGGCTCCATGTAATCCGTGTGTTCTCGGTGGACATTTTTTGACTGAGCATTTTAACTGTGCAGCAAACATTATGTCATTTAGGGGCATAATAACCTGACACGCAGTTGTCTGTTTTATATATGAAGTGCGTGTGGCCAGTTCTGACGAGGTCAGGGAATCGTAACGTCTCAGGGTTTTATTGACCGTGACGAGGCAAAGAGGAGGGAAGCCTGACATGTTATCTCTGAACTGTGATGACCTGAGGGAGCAAGTTACACACATCAACACTAATGCAGGCCAGGTCAGGCACAGGGGGGCAGATGTTCAGAAATAGATGCAACACACATCCAAAGGAATGACTCATGTTCACAAACAGTTAGAGTCCAAACTGCACCTGTTCTCCTGCTCCTTCTTCCAAAACCCCACTGGAATCAGCTTTTAAACAGACGGACCATCAGACCCTCAACAACAAAATAACAACAATTAATAGAAAATGAGAGAGTTATCATCATAAAAAGAGAGAGTTGTAGGATAACACAAATGCCAGTCAATGTTCAAAAACCATCAAAAAAGACAATGGAAAGTGAATGCGCTGTGTTCTAACATTTTAGGAATCAGTTGTGTTAAAGGGGTGGGATTATGTATTTTCCAGGTACATAGTTCAATTCTATACTACAATCAAATAACTATGTTACCTTCAGTTGTTATAAAAATGCTGTATATATCAAAAATAAATGTGACTTTGCAGTATAGCCTCGCTAAACACCTTGAAATTGGCCTCTTTCGCTTTAAGAACCTCCTACCATTTCAGACACTCCCACTTCAGCATGTCTTCACACCGATGCTTCAGGGGAGGGGTGCTCTGTGGGGGCGGGAGCTCGGCTGCAGGCTGAGTCCATGGGAGGAGCTTTGTGGACATAGGCGGAGCTTTGTACCAACTAGCGTTTAGGCAGCTCCACATGGCTATTCTCCACATGGAGATGGAGATACATTTTGTCAATTTTACACAACCCCCCTCCCCTTAAAATAACACAAAAAATGCAAACTGTCCCACCTAACAAAGAGTGAGATTATTATAGAGGTATATATAGCAAAAAGTGACATGACATGCAAAACTGTGAAGGACTTGTGACTTGTCCATGGTGTATCCCACCTCTCACACCAAGGAAAAAGTGAGTAAAGAAAATAGATGGATGGATGGGTGGGTGGATGGATGGATGGATGGATAAATGGATGGATGAATGGATGGATGAATGGGTGGGTGGGTGGATGGATGGATGGATGGATAAATGGATGGATGAATGGATGGATGAATGGGTGGGTGGGTGGATGGAT
>JAUBOC010000011.1:19921424-19931619 GCA_032275365.1 Anablepsoides cearensis | reverse complement strand
AACAACCCTGACACATTTACCAGATCATTTACATATAAGAGAAACAACTTTGGTCCAAGCACAGAACCTTGTGGAACTCCACATGTAACGTCACAAAATCTAGATCTTACATCATTTATCTGGACAAACTGTTTTCTATTTGTCAGATAGCTAAATATTAGAGTGCACAATTTTACAGAGAAATGGGGTATTTTAAAATTGCATTAATTTGTGTTTTTCAGGATCTTAGAATTGAGTCTACCCTAGGTTCTTATTAGAATGATTTCCCATTTCATTAACTAGTTATTTTTTACTTGTAGCCCGAACATAGCAACTAATTAAAAATGTAATAAATAAATTATTTGATTGTTAAACTTTCAAACAGAAAGCTTTTAAATTATTTAGACAGACTTGCTAATACTAATTTAGTCTAATCAAATAATATATATCAACTATATTTAATATGAATCTTTTAATGTGCTAGTCAGCAAATTAAGTGTATTTTTTGTTTATTTGTTTTTTTACATTGAGCTTTTGCTTTTTTTAATCCTCACTTCTATTGTCGATATTATAAACACACAGGCTTTTTAAAAATTTTTGCATGTTGGTTTCCTCATCTTACCTTTTAATAGAAAGGACAAGTGTTTCCCCCCAAAATACCAGCATAGTTAATGTTACGTATTCTGACTTGGATAAATTATTTCTTTAATAAATAATAATTGCTTAACTTTATGTTAAACCAAATGAAATTAAATCATATCAGACAAATCAATCTCTGAGACACTTAGGCCATAAAATTCACAACATTTAATTACTGGGAATAATAACATGATAAATAATGGGTTGAGTGATAAGTAATGATGATAAAGTAGTTGTCAAAGAAATCTGAGTGAACTGATTGTATTTTTCAAGCCATTCTGAACTTCAGACAAGCAAGACTAGTTTCTGCATCATTTCCTTGGGGAGCTAATGCAAAGCAGAGCTGCAGCTTGCCAAAGCATATTTAGACACAAATGAACCACATCTTTTCCCTCCGGAGAGACCATCACTTTTTTTTAATCCTGTCATCACACATTTTGTCAAAGCACTTTTTTTCTTTCTTCATTGTTATCAACCTTTTGTACTGACCCCAATTGATGGTTAAATGTGACTTTTAAAGATTGTTTAAGTACCATTTCTGTTACATAGTTGATCCATCAAGTCGTTCCACTTTTATTAACAAAGCTTCACATGCCGGAGAGACTCAGAGCATGAAGGATCTTGTCTTTCTGAGGATGAATATGTTGGAAACATAAGAAAAAAACGGTGCATGTCATAGCATGCTACTAACATTATTATTACTCCCTTTCATGAGATTCACCTATAATGGAGAAAACTTCAATTATATGTGAAATTTTTAATTTCTCTTACTACTGCCAGACAATTATCTATGTATGTGTCATTATGACACATACATGTTTATGCACTATTGTGTTTTGTGTAGGTTCAGTGATCATGATGTTGGCGTAGTTTAAAAGTTTCTTTTTTGTTGGATCAGTGTTGACTTCAAAACATATATGTAAGTTTGAGTTTTGCCCGTTGCTTCTCTTTGATTTATTGCTTTACTTGTCTTCCTCTCTCTGGTAGAATGAAGATGCTTGAGGCTGGAAGTTAAAGCCCTCCACCAGAGAGAGGCTCTTACAGGGCTGGGGCTGGACCCAAAGCCCCCTGCCCTAGGGTGGGGTGAAGGGCCCTCGCCGCCCCTCGTGAGTCTGGACCATGGGGGACGGAGGGGCTGGTGCAGCTGGAGGAGATGGGGTGAATAGATCCCATGTCCTGTTTGACAACTTTGTTCAGGCAACCACATGCAAAGGCATACTCAAGGCCTTCCAGGAGCTCTGTGAACACCTGGAAGTCAAGCCCAGCGAGCACAGGATCTTCTATCACAAGCTCAAGTCCAAACTTAACTACTGGAAGGCTAAGGCGCTCTGGGCAAAGTTAGACAAGAGAGCCAGCCAGAAGGAGTACAAGAAGGGACGTGCCTGTGCCAACATAAAGGTAATCCCTCATCATTGGAAACTTGATAAGTCATCTAAAGCTTCAACAGGTGGCTTGTTTGGGGCTCCTGTTCCCAGTAAGAGCGAGCAGAATGAAAAATGGGATCTACAGTGTCTACGACTCACGTAATGTGAAGCTTATGTTTACCAACCAGAATATATTGCAAGGACAGGACGGCACAAGGACACATGCTAAAAATGAGATCTTGTTAGGTGCAACAATCAAAGAATGTGGCAAATAAGCTTTCAATGTTGAGACAGAAAAACAAGTTGAACTTTTTCTAGTGCATCAGTGGACAACACTCTTTTATCGGACATCTTTATGATTCTTTGCTTTTCAAAAGTGAAGAACTGGCAGACATGTCTAATAAAACTATCTGTATCGTGCATTTGTCTGTATTCAGTGTCTGATCATCGGTGCGGGGCCATGTGGCTTGCGTACGGCCATTGAGCTGGCTTTTTTGGGGGCCAAAGTGGTCATTCTGGAGAAGAGAGATGCCTTCTCCAGAAACAATGTGCTGCACCTCTGGCCCTTCACAATCCAAGATCTCAGGGGCCTCGGGGCCAAGAAATTCTATGGGAAGTTCTGCGCTGGTGCTATTGACCATATCAGTGAGTACACATGATACTTCTGCTTTCATGTTCTGTTATTATTTATGTATTAGTTGTCCTCACTTACATGTAGGATCAAAGATTGTTGCACACAGAAAAGGCATTTGAAAATGTTGCTGTTTTTCTGTATTGTAGGTATTCGTCAGCTTCAGCTAATGCTGCTCAAAATGGCTCTCCTGCTGGGCATTGAGATCCATGTCAATGTAGAGTTTAAGGGCCTTATCGAACCCCCTCAAGATCAAGAGAGTGAAAGTAAGCAACTTCAATATCTGCCAGACAAGCCCACGAAAAGCAAACAGAAAGGGATTATCAGTTTCATTAAATATCTACCGACTGTAAAAGATTCTGTGAGCTGCGAGTGCATTTCTGTCTGATTACGTAAGCTGTGTTTTCTCAGGGATAGGCTGGAGGGCTGAGGTCCACCCCAGGACACACCCTGTCAGTGAGTTGGAGTTTGATGTCATCATTGGAGCAGATGGAAGGAGAAACACACTACCAGGTGGGGTTTTCCTGCAGAAAGCATGCTGTTTTTCTATTGACTAAACAAAGCAATGCAACAACAGTGCTGTTTGTTTGTTTCTGAGCTGACTTGGAGGTCACTTAGAGTGATTATGATGTCACCGGTGCAGCTGCAGATGGATAGCTGACCTCAGTCTGTTCCTCATGTATGAAAGAGTACATCTGTGCATAAGTTTGTGTCTAGCTGCTAAACTGAACTTCAAAGAGTATTTGCTCTCCTGGCACAGCAGAATAGGAATTAGTAAATTGGCTGTTTGTTTCCTTTATGTGTGCTGGGGCATCACTGCCACACAGGCAGAGTGAACCCCGTGGAGCAGATGCACGATGACTATCTATGTTACTAATAGTTACATCTTTAAAAGGAAGTCATGCTCCCCTTGAGAGACCCAGTAACCATAAAATGCATTCACACAGTGTGAAAAACTGTTTATGTTGTCCAGATGTTGAACATCTGGTAACATTTAAAAACCTTCAGGAGGTTTGATCTGTTCTGAAAGCAAATATCATTGGTGAGTTGATCTAATTTTGTGGTTTGAGTGGTTACCTTTTGTCAGCAATGACTTTATGGTCCAAATGACTGGTTGCTGATCTTTAACTTTTGTCTAATTCCTCAGGATTTCGGCGTAAGGAGTTCCGGGGAAAGCTGGCTATCGCCATCACCGCTAACTTCATCAACAGGAATACAACGGCAGAGGCAAAGGTTGAGGAGATTAGCGGCGTAGCCTTTATCTTCAATCAGAAGTTCTTTCAAGATCTCAGGGAGGCAACAGGTATGTCAGCTTCAGTTTGCCTCATTGTGTCTCAGTTCATGACAGTTAAGTCTACAGAAGACATATGTTTGCGTGACCAAGCGCTGTCTCTTTATCATGGTTAAATGTTTTATATCGCATCGCTTCAATTGTTTTGTCAAGGTATAACTTTATAAAATTCAGTTTTAATAGAAAACTGTTACAAATAAATAAATAAAAAGCAATAATTTGAGTTTAGCTCCAGTGTAAGTATACTTGTTACTGCTTTTTATTAAACATCTCATTGCAACAAAACTTTCTTTAGGTAAGTTGCTAAACTTACATTTTTTTGGTCCGTGATAAATTTCCAAACTTCACTATAAAAAAGAACTCTGCCATAAAATAAAATAAAAAAAACTCATTTTCAGTGGACAAGCAAAGATATTTTTATATTATTACATTACATTATTATTTTAACTTTCAAAGGCCACTCCCACAGTATCCATGTAGAGAACATAAACAGGTGAACATATATTTAGAGAGAAAAAAGTAATAAAATAATAAAAAGAAGAAGAAACATCTCGTTTTTTCTCTGTTTTAAAGTAAAAGCTGGTAACTTTTGAGGGACAGCTTTCTTGTTTCTCGCAAGTTTCTCCACATTCCTCTCTGCTGTGCTTCAACACTGCTGTAGAAGTGACTGTAGTATTTGTAGTAGCAGTAGCTTTTTATTTTCACTCAGGCAGAGAGGATTCTTCCAAAATACATTACCTGAAAGAGTGTTTGTTTCTGGTAATATAGAAAGAAGTTTTTTTTTTTTTTATCATACCACAGTTTGTTAATCGTTGGCTCTCCATCTGTTTTCTGAGCGCAATATAGGTCAACAAATAAAGATAAATAGAGCAAATATTTTTTTATTTTAGATCTCAGTTTGAATTTGTTAGCACACCCAATTAAAGTGTTTTGGTTTGAGGCCAGGCCTGCCACATTTTATTGCTGACTCGACAATGTTCTTGGGGCTTTTGTTATCTGCTCAGAATCCCTTAATTACCGCTTTTGTTCTCAAACGATGACAAGACTGCATGCTATTGCGTTAAGGAAAAGGACACGGCTTACTGTGTAACAAAACATCGTTTTTTATTTTTCATTTTTTGCTCTCTTTAGGTATTGACCTGGAAAACATCGTCTACTACAAGGATGACACACATTACTTTGTGATGACTGCCAAAAAACAGAGCCTGTTGGAGAAAGGAGTCATCCTGCGTGTGAGTGATCAAAGCCTAAAATCTCAGCATGGTGCTTCCTGTTTGAAAGAAAAAAAAATCTGTTGAATCTAATTTTTGTCTGACTGTAGTTCACATAAAGGTTATATACATGCAGAAATGATCACAATAACAATAATGCTGAACTTTAATCTGCCCAGCTCCCACCAAAAAGAAAACGTCTCTTTTCATTATTTCAGCTGTTTTCTTCTCTTTGTGAATGTACCCCAGCATTAGCCTAATGGCCAAACCAAGCCAACAGTGTTCAGGAACATGCTGGCAACTCGAGCACTCATTGAGTTCTTGTGTCCTCACTATGTACAGTAGTTTCCTTTAGCCGGGCACTTTCCACAGGAAACAGGAAAGACCTTAATGTCTCTCTTCATGTGCAGTAAAGTAAAGGTGTGCTGTGGTGCCTTGGGTTTGTCTAGTAGTTTTTCAGACAGCTTTCCCTCGTATTAGATGTAAAACCACACATCCAGCTAGACAGATCTTTTCACAGCTATGAAAATAACTACAGGAAAAGAAATAAAGGAAGGGTGGAAGGAACAGAAGCCTTTCAGTAGAGTTCGAGGCAGAAATGCACTAGTTACTTCTTTATATCGTCTATTACCCCGTCTTCCCCTTCAGCTAACAGAGCTAAGGTTGTAGGAGAACCCTTCAGCTTGAGGATAGAAGAAAACATGTCACTTTGAAATCATGTGGTGATTTGATGTGTTTTTTTTAAAAAGCCTGCAAACAGCACAGTTAATTTTTGTGCCATTGATTTACCCCCAATTTACACTGCGTCTTCTCCTCCGCAGTAAAAACATGCTCTTTATAGTCAATGAGAGCCTTTACACTGCATCCGTGATCTGCCACAATTAGATTTGATTCTGTTTTTGACGGACTACAGAGCAAATGTGTAGTCAATCTACAAAGATCACATCATACCTACAAGAAAAGGAACAAGCACATCACCTGTATTTTCAAAATAATTCTCCAAAAACAGACTACATTTTGTTGAAATCCTAGTTATATTAAATATATGTGTATATTTATACATGCGTGCTGTCAAAATGTATTCTGTTTGGGAAGCAGATTGCAGCATGAAGCATATGCATACACACAGAACGTGGATTTTATTTTGATAGTTTAATAGTGATGCCGTTTTAGCTGATGTTTTCAGTCCGCCTTCATCAGAATTAATTATTTTGGACTTCCACATTTATCACTTTTTATTGCACCATCTTGCATTTCCTGCACATGCTTCTCAGAGCACCTCTGTGCTTTACACCAGGTCTGAGCCGCAGGCAGTGTAAATCTGGGGGGTTAGACTTTGGGATTGGTAACAGAACAGTTGTCTACCATAATTTATTTAGGATTATTGCCATATTGTTGGAGTTGAATTTTATTAAACTCTTTTATCTCTTTGATTCTGAATTATTTTAATTTGTAATGTAACTTTTTCCAAATATTTATATTTTTCTCTGAACTGGAATATTTTCAGCGATGCATCAGCAAAAAGATAGATTAATAAATGTTGGCAGTTTCATGTCTCATTATATTCTCCAAATAGTTATGTGATAATAAGCATAAATCAGTTGTTTTTATGTTTAAGGTATGCATTTTTTTGCTGGCTTTTCTTATTCTGTTATTTTGATGTTAGTACCGCCTCTAATCCTACTTTACGTTTTCACTAACAGGACTACGCCGACACTGAGCTGCTCCTGTCCAGAGCTAACGTGGACCAGGCCGCCTTGTTGTCTTATGCGCGTGAGGCTGCAGATTTCTCCACCAACCACCAGCTGCCTACATTGGACTTCGCCATCAACCATTATGGCCAGCCAGATGTTGCCATGTTCGACTTCACCTGCATGTACGCCTCGGAGAACGCTGCCATGGTGCGCCAACGCAGTGGTCACAATCTGCTGGTGGCGCTTGTTGGTGACAGCTTGCTGGAGGTGAGATATTTAGGTTGGAGTCTCTCTTAATATCTTTTTGCTCATGTTTGCGGCCATATTTGGTTATTGAAGTGTTGGCTGTTTCCCTCAGCCGTTCTGGCCCATGGGCACTGGCATCGCCCGAGGTTTCCTGGCAGCCATGGACTCGGGCTGGATGGTGAAGAGTTTGGCCCAAGGAAAAACCCCTCTAGAGGTTCTAGCTGAGAGGTGAGAATGCGGAAACACTGATATACACACACAGGGAGATTCACTCTGTTCTTGTACTCACATTTACACACTTATGCTCAGTCACACATGCCTAATCTCTCTCTTCAGACACACCCTTTTATCTCTAAGTGCTTTACTAGGAATTGTGCCCATATGTGATTTAAAGCTTCTGTCCCATCTCTCCTAGTACTAATGGGATAAGAAGCTCTCATAAGGCCTGAATGGAATGTGACTACATAGTCCTGTAGTACTTTACAGTGCTTTGTGATAGTAATGTTAATGCCTTCCCATAACGTCTGTTCCTTTTTCAATTAGCCTTTGTCTTTCCTGTATCGGGGAAACTATTTAAAACTGTCATTCTGTGTTCCAGGGAGAGCATATACCGACTTCTGCCTCAGACTACACCAGAAAATGTCAGTAAGAACTTTAGCCAGTACAGCGTGGATCCCACCACACGCTACCCAAACATCAGCCTTAACTTCCTCAGGCCCAGTCAGGTGAGCATGAGTGGTCATAAACCATCAGATTCATTTTACAATTTAAAAAAAATAAATAGACCTGGTAGTAAAAGTTTGGGATGTAATTTATTTTGCGGTTGTTTGATTCCCACTAGTAAAACATGTGATAATGATGTTCATGTTACAGGTCAGGCACCTCTTTGACACGGGGGAGTGCCGAGAAATTCGCATTGAAATTGAGAACGTGATCAACTCGTCAACACCAAAGCTGGCCAGGAATGGTTTGTATATTCTGATAATTATATAAGAGCAAAAGAAGACAGTGGTCCAATCCTAATCCCCACCCTAAAACTTAATAAAAAAACACAAGAACTAATTACAGACTTGCAATATCAATGTGGGGGATACATATTAAAATGGCACACAATAACTTATTTTGTCTATATCTTTTATTTTAAGATATTTGCTTTAAAGCTAATTTTAGGACATAAAAAAAGCCAAAATAAATCCTAAAAAAGAAAAAACAATCCTTCAAATGCAAATAATAACTGCAGATGTATGGTTACCCTAAGATTGCCAGTAATTTGTTTTTGGCACAGCAACCCTGTTTTATCCCATCAGAGCCTGTGTGTATTTATTTGATGGTGTGACAGGCCCAAACACTTGTCCTCTTACCTGGAACTCTCTTTAGTGTTTGTCTGTGGTGATTAGGATTAGGCCTCTACAGAAAAAAAAATCATCTCTTAATGCTAATTAATCAGTGTAGGATTTATCATACTGTAATAATAATGAACTATTTTTACTCCAGACTATTACCTGCTTGACAAGCAGTTGCAAGGTAACAAAATCCAAATGCATGGTGTTGCTTTTTTGGAGTTTTCTAATAGTTTTAACAGTTTGAAATACTACATGCTGTATGACAAAATAAAATGAAAGTAACAGTGGAATGTTGAAACTGTGGATTGTGCAGCTTAAATATCCTTTGCGTGCACTAACCCATTCAGTAAAAATCCTTGGATATATTCAACTTTATAAAAAAACTGAGTAAATGTAAATGTTTGTTGTTTGTTTTGCATCCTCTAACTTCTCATTTGGATTTTTTTTCTCTTTACATTACAGTTTGTAATATTTCTTTAATGGCTTTTTGAATTTCGACTAATGCTGATACTGAAGCCATGGATGACTACATTCTATATTTTTATGTTCAGTCATTTGTTGCTCATATTCCATTTCATTTTAAATCCAGGTCCCATTCAGTGTGCTACTAAAACATTAAGCCTTCATCTGTGTCACCCACAACAGAATCCATCGCTCGATCCAGTAAACTGCTCAACTGGTGCCAGAGACAAACAGAAGGCTACAGGAATGTTAATGTGATGGATCTTACCATGTCTTGGAAGAGCGGCTTGGCGCTGTGTGCCCTCATTCACCGATACAGACCGGATCTCATGTGAGCATCAGAATCAGAACCTGCGGCGCCCACATGAATAGATGGCAGGATTTATTGTTTGTTTTTGTTTTGCTCTTTTACAAACTCTGTGTTCCGTAGTGGTTGGAGCGAGATGACTGTCTGGCTCTGTTTATGTGCTTGTTGGATGAAAATTATTTTTATGGTCCAGTTGGGATTTTGGTTTTGGACTGTATATCACTGTAAACGAGGTGACAACTATCAGTCAAGGGAGCCCCTTAAGGGAGCTCTCCTTATAAACACCATTCTTCTCCAAAGCGCACAGATATGTACACGCTTTCCTCACCATCTTAGACACTATTAACAATGCAGCCTCCATCTGCTCTGTCTAATGGAGTTTATTACCCTCTGGAGGCTTTATGGAAATTAACATTATAAGCCATTAGTGTTTCTGTCCTACCTAACCATTGCAGAGCACTGGTTCACCATCTGATTGACCCAGTGATGGAAGGATTAGAGACTGTAATGAGAACATATGTTAATGTGTACACATGTACAGGCAGGGGTTAAATGAAGGCCTCACTCAGTGCCTGATGTGTTCTCCTAATGTTTTGAAGTTGAGATTTATTGATGAGGCATAGTAATAGTATTTTCAGCTGGAGTTTAATGTGTTTTTCAGTAATGCCTTTGACAAAGTGTATATTAGCTGTAAAGAAAGCATCGTCATTAGAGATGGTGTTTAACTATGTCGCCATAGCAGATCACTCGTGATGAAGGCTGGAAAATAAAAAAATAAGATTTGTGACAGTCTGGTGACTGTTATCACTTGGTTCTGTGGGTTGTCTTCAATTCTTTGGGTTTAGAACAGTTTAATTTCTTTGTTTTATTCACCCACATAAACCAAGAAAAGTTGATGTAATCAGTTAATGATAATACAATTTAAAAGTAATAAAGTGCCTGTGACATCAAATTTTTGTAATAAACATGAATGCATTTTTGGAAAGATAACAATGATAACGTGTTGCAAAACAAATTTCACGTCGCTG
>JAUBOC010000011.1:19897734-19913947 GCA_032275365.1 Anablepsoides cearensis | reverse complement strand
TTATTCCCCCCCCCCCCCCCCCCCCTCCTTTAACCCTGTTGGTAGCACTATGTCAGGATGTACACGGGAGGAGTTAGCACACTGGCTGAGCAAATAGCCAATCAGCTTCAGTCTCAGGAAGATTCCAGGCCCAGTCCTGCACCTGAACACAGGGATTTGGTAAGCGTGTGGCCTGTAGGGTAGAAGGCATGGGGTTTGCACAGATCACAGCCTCGCCTGCCAGAGTGTTGTGTACAATTCTCTGTGGTGAATGAAGCAACACATCAATCACAGTTTAACTTCAGCTGCAGAGCGTGTGTTTGCTAATTATTCACCTGCAGTTTGGATTGTTTGGACAGATAATGAGTCTTTAAACTGTCTTTACTTTGTTGTTGTAATTAAAATGACTTAAAAACTGAACCTGCATCTATAGTGCCTTTGAAAGTGACTAAATCTTTAATGGTTCTACTAGTCCTTCCTTCTGTTCGCCTTTCCTTGACCCCCCCCCTCCAGAAATGTTTTTTTTACGTGTTTTTAGTTTGACTACCGATTCATCTCCGTCTCTTCCCACAGGGCTCCCTTAGAAAAGAATTCCCGGCCAACATCGGAGGCAGCGATGTCTGCTTCTTCTGTCGAAGGCGCGTCTACGTCATGGAGAGGCTGAGCGCAGAGGGGAAGTTCTTCCACCGCACCTGCTTCAAGTGTGACTACTGTGGGACGACGCTGCGACTCTCCTCCTACGCCTTTGATGTGGAGGATGGTAAGGCTTTATTTTTACTAGATTCTGGTAAATCTGAGAGTTTTAGATTTTTAACAGCAGGCAAAATATATACAACTTTTCTTGACTAAACAGTGAACAAATTCTATACGAGCACAGAACTGTGAGTGAGGAAGGGATCCTTTACAGAGGAGAGAAATGTCCAAGGACTCAATCTAACATTTTTGGTCCCTGTGTGTATATATGCACTATTTTAAATAATGACAAAATGAATCATTTAATTTATTTCTGGGAACCCCTAGGGCTGCAGCTAACGATTATTTTAGTAATCGATTAATCTATCGATTATTCTGACGAGTAATCGGATATAAAAAAAATTGTCATGTTTTGCAGTAATTAGTTAAGCTTATTTTATTAGAAATACAATTATTTAATAATTTGAAGGGGTAATCTACAATTGCTTATGACCCTGCTGCTAATTTAATAAGTAAAATGGGTAATATAAACATTTGGGTTGTCCAATTGAGTTTTGTAGAGTTCACTTGTTAATTATAACAAAAAAAAATCACATTTTTATTAAGACTGTTATTAGGTTGGTGCAGGGTTCCCATTTAGGCAATTAAAGATTTAGTCTTGTCTGCTTAGCTACAAACAAATATGACAGCAGTAATGAAGGCTAAAATCATAAAAAGCTATTCTATTAATACTTTTAAACTTGAAATATTTAATCCAGGTATCTCATTTAAATTAAGATAAAAGCACATCAACAAATAAATGTGTTTCAGCTCAAGCTGTCAATCTGTTGCTGTGCTTTTATTTTTATTTGACAAACTTACAGCAAATATTGTTTTTAATGACACAACAGTTTAATAAAACCCTTCCAGGTCACCATGATTAGTCAGCACAAATACCTTTTAATTAGTTGGTGTAGATTCTCTAACAGCCCTAAGCAAACTGCACGTTTCACCTCTTCAGTTCTGAACTATAGAAGCCTTTTGTGTGACAGGTGAAACATTTTCAAGAATATAAAAAAAGTCTTGTTGCCTTCTATTCAACCACTTCAGATGACGTTTAAACCGCCTAAAACAACTTTTTCTTTACTTTTTGATTTTTTTTTATATTTATAACAAATGCAGCCTAAACATGTTCTATTAGCAGCTAACTTTCAGTTTAATTTGATTTAATTTCACAGTCTACTTTGGGGGTATTATTTCAACATTGTGAACCCCACCGAAGGGTTGAATAAGAGAAACTCTGGCGCCCTCCAGTGGAGGACCACACACTTTACCCCAACCTCCCAGTCCATTGATTCTGATCCAAAGCACTCTCAGAAAATATAATGTGAAAGCACCGGTGAACTGAGTTTTTCTTTGTGCTCACTGGTAGGTATTATATTGCTTTAGGACATGTTGGTGGAGACGAAGTGGGAGAACAATCCACTGATGGTCTGAGCTGAAGCACAAAGGATTTTTCTCTTTTTATTGAACTCATATTCCTCCTTTACAAAGCAGGGATTTTGGGTGAAAAAAGATGAATTTTCAGATATTTATTTTGTGATTAAGATTTCATTTGCATTCTTGTTTCTTATTATTTCCTATTTTGTAGGAAAATTTTACTGCAAGCCTCACTACTGTTACCGTCTGTCTGGTTACGCTCAGAGGAAGCGGCCTGCTCCCTCCCCGGCTCCAGTCTCAGCTAAGGTAAGTGTTTTTATTACCTAGATACATTTTAGCCTAAAGTCTCTATCAGTGTTTGTCATAACGTGTCCATCTTCCTGACATTAGCTGTGGCTGATGCAGTTTTGATCTCTGCCTTTTCAGGACAGCCAGACGCCTCAAACTCCCACGGTGACTGTCGACGCCCCCGGAAGGGCGACGGCAGCAGCTGCAGCTGCCTCAGCTGAGCTCCAGCCCTCAGGTACCAGATTTCCCCTTGTAGATGCGGTGGCTGTGCCCCGCCGCCTGGCCGCGAGCGCGGGAGTCCCGCTTCGCACCCTCCGCCGCACACTGTCCTGGACTTGCCACCAGATGGCGCACAACCACTTAGATTCTCCCTTCCTTTATACATACTGCATCTACCTCTTGTGCTGTTTCACTGTCAACGTCCTGCTGAACCTCCTCTAGCATGATTCTTTCTTCCTTTTAGTTTTGCTCTTTGCTCGATTAAACGCGATCCTGTAAATCTGACTAATCTGGACTCATTGATCTGAGGTGTTGCTATAAGATTATTTCTCATTGATCCGTTTATTTCTTGAAGATTTGTCCTTCATGTTTCCTCCAGTTTATGATTTGTTATCTGGCTTTATTTAAGAAAAAAGAAAGTCTTGAATCTTGTTTTTGTTATTATTTTTCTTAGTTTAGAAATAACGAGAGCTCATCGGGTTCTTTTCTGCTCAGCGCTCTGTTTTGGCTCTTAGAACATGAGGCAATACACCTAAATATTCAAATGTACTATAATAGCAGGGATTCAGTTAGTTGTACCCAAACATAACTTTATAGATACAGCCTTTCCATGCCTGTTTCATTTTTAATACCAAGCTAAGATTTACCCTTTTCTTCCTGTAACCCCCTTTTTTTGTATCTGTGATTGCCCTTTGTTTCCTCTTCCTGTGTGATGTTCTTATTTTATTGCCTGCTGTGTGACCTGTTTTTTTCCTCTGTAAGCTGTTCTGCACCTAAAGTTTTCCTCTTACTGAAGCCAACATAGAGCAATGAAGTGCCTGTATCAGTGCTTTTGTGAGCTTTACCTTTCCCTCCTCCTATTAGAGCATCTTAAAACTGAGAGCTTTACTAGTGCTTGAAATGGTGCCTGTGATTGGCTCTGAAGTGTTTTTTTATCCCTCTGTCCCTTTCACCACAGACTAACTGCTGTTCACATGTATTTGCTTTATATAGTTAATCCTTACACTTAAAGGGGTTGGTTTAGTAGAAAATGTATTATTTAAATATTAAGTAAAACACAAGATTTATTATTGGACTGTGCAGTCAGACAGAAAGCATATATTTAAATATTTTTACAGTATAAGAACATTCAGTTTCACTTTATCTTCTTTTAAATGTGAGACTAATCTACATTGTAAACATAAGATAAAGGTTTTAAATATAGGAAGTCATTATGATAATGTTTTACTTCAATTCTTGCACATTTTAACACATTTCATTATATTTAACACCAACAGCATTCTTTGACAAATATTAGTTCTTATTAAAGAAGCATGAATTAATAGTGACAAGAATAAAAGGAAGGACAAATCTACATGTTTTTACTTAAAGGCTAAAACACTAATTTCACATATAAGGAAAAAACATAACTGAATTTAATGCAGAGTCTGTCAATGATTAAATTATATAGTTTGTAGAATTAATTATTCTGCACATGCATCTGTGCATGAGATTGTGCCGTACAGCAGAATTATATTACAGATTACTGTATTAGAAAGGCAACATTAGCAAATCATTGTTAGGCTATGCTTCACTTGATTTGTTTAGTTTCCTGGTTGAGTCTTTATGAATGAAGTATTTTTGCATAATAAACTGACATTAATTTAACTCTTTAACTCAAACATCTTCACTCCTGAAAACACAAAACAATATCAAATCTCTCAAATTCCTTGTCCCACTTTTGTCAGATTATAACTTTGTCAGTCAGCTTTTTCCAATTGGAATTTTCTGAATATTTAATACCAAGTTGCAAAAAGGGATTACTGTTAAAGAATATTGCATTTATCTTTGGCCTGGGATTTATCTTAAAAAAACAACCAGTAAATGTCTTTAAAATGCAGTTTTAAGGTTTGCCTCTCAGGATGGGATTAAGGCAAGGCACAAGCCTTGTGTATAAGATTCTTAGGATTATTTTAGTGTGTTAGATTTACCTGTGTGTGTTTTAGTGTTTGCTGTAGGATTATAATCTAATTCAATAAATTCAATAGCAGACCTTAAATTGGTGTGTCCTTGTCAGTTTGTCCTTATTTTGGGATAAGGTGAATAAGTGGGATTGGACTTTGTCAGTAGATTTACTTCAGTTTAATCCAGTTTATTTCCACAACAGAGACAGACAGAAGCTAAAACATTCACTCTGTGCTCCTCCTGTTTTTACTCCTGCACTCAGTCGATTCTCAGCCACATGTTTGTGCCCTCTTTCCTTTCTGCCCACCCATGTGCCGATACATCACCCGGGGCCTACGTTCTGCGCTGGACCGCAGCCCTGGAAGTCAACGGCCTGCAGGAGCCCAGTTTGGCCAAACGTCTGCGTGGAACTCCTGAGCGCATTGAGCTGGAGAACTACCGTCTGTCCCTGCAGAGGGAAGAGGAGCTGGAGGAGGTGCCTGAGGAGACGCTGGCAGAACACAACCTCAGCAGTGTACTGGACAAACCCACAGATGTGGACCTGGGATCCAGGTATGTCTTTTATTCAGTTTAAGATTGTGCATAATGATATTTAAAAATTTTGACTTATATGTGTAGAACTTTAATTTTTAAATGCCTTAAAATTCACTTCAGGATTTTCACTGCAACTCTTCATATCGTTTACAAAACCTTTGTATTTTATTGTTTAAAAAAACAATCAACATTACATAATATTAGTTATGGAAAATGACATCTCAGGATACAGTTGAACCTAACTTGAATGATCCCACATAGGACTTGGAAAGTATGTTTTTGTTACAAGACATTGCAATTCCCTAATAAAGGCATTTTTTAATCCGAAAAGGACTGTTTGGGGAGTATTTATGGTGCATTCACACCGAATGAAATAAAAATAAAATAAAGGAAAAGGCTTTACTTTATTAACTTTAGAGCAAGCGAACTTTGCGTTCAGCAGATAATTAATTCACCAGATGATTTAGAGGCAGTTTGTTTGGTTAGTTTCACCGATCCATGAGCTGCGAGCTGACGGACTACCGTACTTTTTGTCCCGAGCCCAGTTTAAAGGGGCAATATTATGTGTTTCTGAGGCATATATTTAAATACTATACCATAATAAAGTATGTCACCTTTAGTTGTTATTAAAATGCTGATATTTTTATTGAAATGGAAAATAAACTTATCTCCTCTTTATTTCCTCTTCTAAACGCCTTGAAATTGGCCTCTGTCTCTGTCTCCGCCCATTTCCACGGGGTGGGGGGCGGGGAGGTGTGCTCTGTGATAGGAAGCTCAGCTTGGAGACACCGCCCAGAGGCGTTTCTGTTACCAAAAGGCGTTTCTAGTCCCACCCGGTCGTTTTGTTCCTCAGCATGGCTGCCTACAAACCCTGCATGATTTCTCAAACATGCATGAATGAGTCAAAGCAAGGCTTTGGGTATGTTTTTGATGAGAGGATAACATTATAACGTGATAAAAAACTCAAAAAAGTTGATTTTACATGATATAACCCCTTTAACATTGCGGTCAGCAGCTGGATCACATCGGTGCTGATATCTGCAGCCAGAACATCCACTACAGACCGTTGATTTTAGCTAAAGAGCTCCTGTCTGTCTGTTTGTGGGCAACATTCAGGAAACTTTCACGTGGAAAAATTTGTCTCTCTGATTGGTTGTCAAGACGCGTCGAGCGGCGAAAGATCAGATTTTTCAACTCCGGCGTCTGCTGCTTTCGCCGCACCGCATGCACGGAAAATGCTCAGCATGCCTTGCACGCCACTCAAAACGGACCTGCCGCACCGCAAGACCCCTAGAGGCACATCCACCATTGACTTTGCATGTAAACTGGCTGCTCCTGCAGCTCAAAACACTTTTGGTGTGAATGCACCATTAGTATTACAAGCTCAACAGACGGGCAGATCCACCGGGTGTTTGCTAATTGCTGCTACTGCGGCACAAGTTTAAGCGTATTACATTTTTTTCCTCTGTCCTTCTCCTGACTCTTTGACCGTTATTTTTTTAACAGTAGTTCCGAGTCCGACATGGAGGAGGAGGACGAGCAGGAGGAGGCAGAGGTAGAGGAGCAGCTTCCCAGCCCTTCTGACCTCGGTGGGGTTCCCTGGAAGGAGGCGGTGGAGCTCCACGCCAAACTGCGAGGCGACCAAGACGGGGAGCCAGAGGGCGAAGCTCTGGATGACGCCGCCAGCAGGGACGGCGATCTGGAGGAAGACGAAGAAGAGGAGGATGAGGAGGAAGAGGAGGACGAAGAAGATGAAGAAGATGATGAAGACTCTAGTGAAGGTGAGTTTGCTTTACATTGTTTGTGCAGCTGGTTGTGAGTCTTCTTCTGTTGTTTTAATGGTTTTTTACATCCTGTCCAGATTTCATTCCCTTGTTAAAGTGATCCACAAACACTTGTAACATTAGACTTTATTTGATAAACATTTATTTTATTTTAAATACTGTGGGCTGTTTAGTTTTTAGCTTAGTTGACAGAGAGGAGAATGTAGAAACGATTCAGCCTGAAAATGTGGATGGAGACAACAGAGCTGCTTTATGGATGGAGAACCTAAGCTTAGCCTGTTAGCTTTTGCGCTAGCACAGACGCTATATCGCCTCAGGTATGTATTAGCTCGGCGCTAGCGTGAAAACTCAACAAGCTAAATTGAGTTCCACTATCCACATGACAGAGAGGAGAAGGTAAAAATGACTCAGCCTGCGACTAAAAATGTGGATGGAGAACCTCAGCTTAGCTTGATAGCTAGCGCCGAGCTAATACAATTAAATGGCGATACAGTGTCGCTGCTAACGTGAAAGCTAACAGGCTAAACTGAGGTTCAGCTAGTGACCATTTTTTACCTGGTATGCTTTAAAAAATGGATCTGTCTGTGTGACAATATATTTACATTTTTTAAATAAAAACTAAACAGCCTACAGTATTTTTACTGACTTTATTTTAGAGTTGAAATAAATGTTTTTTAAATAAAGTCTAATGTTACAAGTAATCATGGATCCCTTTTAAGACTATCCACATGTCCACCTGCTGTTTGTCAGGATTAGTGTTACGTTTTGTCATTGTTGTCTTCGTCCTCTGTGTTTATCTTCCCTCTCCAACCTCCTCTTCTCCATTATCCCCCCATCATCCTCATACTCTGTTTGTATATTTGTATTTTTGGGTTTGTCTCTCCTTGCTGTCAGAGGGGGATTACTGCCCCTGGGATAAAGAGCTCCAGTCAGGCCTTTGGCTGGAGAAGTGCCTTACAGATGAAGACGATGTTGGTACATTTAAAGGTAGCAACAGACCTGCCTGCAGATGTGTTTGCAGTAAACCTTGAACATAGTTTGGCTGAGTTTCTACAACAAGAGTTTGTTTTTGCTTTTTCTCATTGGTTTTGTGTTTTGGTTTGTTGGTTGCAGTTGTGTTTTGAAGGGATTATGCATACATGAGTGTTGTTGTTTTTTTGTGTTTACTGAAAATCATCTAACCTGCTTATTAAACCTTGTTTTAGGAACGGCCTTGAGATACTAATCTAAAAAAATATTTACAGATTTATTTTGGTTTTCCTCCCTCCAAGGTATTTCAGTTATGATTTTACTGAGTTCCAGCTTTGCTGTGCTCAAGAAGTTATTTCTTTCTTTAGCTTGAAGCTAATTTTTCATTGTATGATTTTTTTTTTGCAGTGTGTAAATGCATGCAGCCTTCCTTTAACTTTCCACTGATGATTTCTCTTTTTAATGATGTTTCTGCCCTCTCTTCTTTCTTTTTTTCCTTGTCTTCTCCTTTTTTCTTTCTTCTCACCTCTCCACGCCTACTTGTACACGCTTTACCTCCCCGTTATCATTTGAACCACAAAACTCCATCACGACCACGACACACGTTTAGCCAGGAACATACACATCCAACAAGTCCTGCAGCCGGTGGATCCCAGCGTCATTCCAGGTTTGACGAGAGACTCCGAGGGAGACAAGGATGGCCCGTTGGCCCCGCCCCTCCAACCCTCGCAGCCCTCCTCCACAGGTAACCCCACCCAGAGGTGCTGCAAACGAGGGACAACCGGGGGGGGGGGCTCGTCATGCTCAGGATCTGATTTCATCGTTGCGGTTGCTGCTGTTCTGTTTGTTTCCCAACTAACTTCCCTTTTTGTTTGAAACGTTTTTGTTTTATTCTTGGAATGTCTAATTTTATGTTCAGCTTTTTCATTTTTTCATCCAGAACTTCTGTTGTTCCTCTGGAGTTAAACATAATGTTCCTCAGCCGTGACCCAGAGCATCTTATAACCCTCTTTGTCAGTTATTTTGAATTTTGTTCCGTTGTGTTGTTCTGTTTTATTTCTCCCATGTGTCTAATTGCTTTACTGTCATTTCCCTGCCATCTTTTTGTTGTTCTTCTGTATCTTCTGTTGTGAGAGTAGCCCCTGCCCACACATCCACCCGTCATGAGGCAGTGAGAGTCTGGTTGGAGTCCTTGTCTGGAGGTAGCACAGACCTAAATGGGATCGACTCGTCTTTCTCTGTCTATGGGCTGGCCTTTTTTTACTGAAGCACGCAGAGAGCAGCCGACTCACAAGCATGATTGCTGTCAGGCTTTCTGATGTCCGGCGATCAGATCTTCCTTTTTGTTTCACCTTTCACAAACCTCTTATTCCACCCACTGACTTTTCAGAAACATGTTTCCTCTGCTCATAAACTCCTAACTGAACCACGTTTTACAAAATGAGCTATAAAGGCTTAAAAACACATAATTGTGACTATAGTTATGAACTGAAACATATTAAGTGGAGCGTGCAAAGCTGTTAAGGTGCTATATTAACTGTTTAAAAGCTTGAATGAATGAACCAATCGTCCTTCACATGTATTCATGCACAGAGTTCTAAATTAAAAACTTATATATTTTCAATCCAGATCAGACTCAATAGAATCAGATTTTATTTACTGTCCATCAACACGAGCATTTTATCAAATGCAATGGATAAGTTGTGATTTTATTAAAAAAATGCATGAAATGTTTGTCATGTCTTCATTCAGGTTTATTTTGAGAAAAAAAATTCTCATTATAAAATGTTGCTTTCTGGCTGCCATTAAAAAGAAGTCAATAACGTTTTGCTTTTGCTTGGATCATATATAATCCATTTTTCATTTAAAAATGGACAGCTGCATGCATCACTTTACTAATATTACTTTGTGACTCATCTTTTTTTTCCATAGTAATAACAGATTATTAAAGTTTGATTTTTCCACAAAGCGTTTTCTTTTCTTTGCCAGATCATTTTCTCACTGCTTTTTAAAGTAAAATGGATTTGGGTTTGAAGTCCTTCCATGATTTTTCAGTTATTATTTCTGCACCCCCCCATTCTTCCCAAAAAGGTCTTGATAACTTTGGAGCCTACAGCCACAATGCTAGAAAAAAGTTTATTCAAGCTGTTAGGCTGTCAGAGAATTAAAGAAAGTTCTCATCTTATTATTGACTAAAAGCAGATTGTGATAGCCAAATTACTTATTTCTCCCTATTTTTATATCTTTCCAGAACTCTGTGAAGATGAAGACCTGGAGGCTGAAGCAGGCAGTCCAGATATGGAGCCTGGGACTGAGTTGGATCAGGGTAAACAGACGAAAAAAACACAAAACTGTCACGTGAAAACTAAATGCTAAATTATTTAGCTGAAATTTGAGTTGTTAATTGAATTGGTAACAATAAAATAGGTGAACTGAAGCTAAAACCAGCTAAACTGTAAGTAAAAGCTGAAATTATCAAAACTGTTGCTAAAAGATAAAATTAACAAACGTGTACCTAAAAGCTAATATTAACAAAATCATAGCTGAATGCTTTATTTAGCATATGGTAGCTAAAATCTCAAACTTTCAAAACCATAGCCTAAAGCTACAATTAGCAAAGCAGTAACTAAAAACTAAAGCTAACATCACTGTAGCTAAAAGCTAATGTTAGCGAGGCTACAAGCTGAAAGAAGCATATGGAGACAAAACTTTATCAACTATGCTAATTAGATTTTACACAACAATGTTTTGAAAGAGAATGTATTTCTATAGGAATAGGTTTTGTGAATAAAGTTAAATATTTCCAAAAAGTATTGAAGTAACAAACACTAAAAGTCATAAATCAGTATTCCTTATTAATTTGGATGTCTAGAAGAACACAATGTATGTTTTTCTTTATATTGCATGAATATAAAGGAATATTTTAAAAACATGGGAACAATGTGTGAATGTTGAATCAGTATTTACATAATAATCTTTTTCTGCATATGAAGAAGAGATCCTCCTCTTCCAGACTTGCCAAACATCTCGATAAATCAAAAATTTTGTTTAAGCTTAATGTTTTTTAAAGTAGTGTCTTGTACAGTTGTAAATCTGTTAGATTAAATTAAACAGAGTAGCTCATTGTTCTGTGTTCACCTCTCTGCTCACATGTGACCCTTTGTGTTTTCTGCTTAACTGCAGACGACATCCCTTCAGATGCAGAAGCTGAGGCTTGTTTGCATCAGTCAGAGTTAAATGAAGCTCCTGTTCACGAAAACAGAGAAGAAGAAAGTGAGGGAATGGCCTCCAGTGTTGGTAGGTTATCCAAACTATTCTTTCAAATTGAAATCTGTTTAATGGGTTTTTACAGAAGCCGTAATCAGTTCCCTTTTTGTTGTACGTTTAGACCTGTCCAGCAGTGGCCCAGTGCTGGAGGATGATATTGTTCTTTCTCCTCTCAAACCATCCCCAGATCCTAAAACAGATGTGAGCTAAATCTACACCTAACGAGTTGAAACCATGTAATTTACAATGAACGGTTCCTAAATTTGACTCTTATTTTCAGGTAACTCCAGTGAAGTCTCCTGGCATCCGCTTTTTCACAACTCCATTCCTCCCTGATGAAGCAACGCCTGAGAAGACAAGTGTGTCCCCAGCAGCCAGGAGCCCACTGAGCCCGTCACCAGCACCCTCTCCGCTTTCTGCTTCCGTCTCTTCGCCTACTCTTACGGTCGCTGCTTCCCCTGACAGGGTCCCTGTCTCCCCTTCTTCCCCGGTGAAGCCGGCCGACAAATCACCTGTCAAATCCCCCGTCAAGTCGCCGCCTACCTCGCCGATCCGCTCTCAGCCCATTCCACTACCAGAGACTCGCACACCCAAATCACCCGTCTACCCTCACCGCTCCATTTGTCCTCTCACGGGAAACCCCCTTTCTCCGATCTGCGCCCAGCCGTTGCCCTGCCACGAGCCCTCGTCACCCCTCACTTCCGATTCCCCTGTCAGAACTCAGCCGGTCCCTGCGGTCACTTCCACACCCATGGCTAAAACAGACAAGGCTATAACTGAGCTTTCCAAGTCTTCAGATTCCTTATCGGAAGAAAATATGTCTAAAAAGGCAGATATCATTGAGGAGTTTTGGTTAAAGAGTGCTGAGATAAGGAAGAGTCTTGGTTTGTCTCCTTTAGACCGCAGCAGTAAGATCCTGGAGAAGAGTGCTGTTAAGACTCCAAAGCAGGAGCCGGCCCCTGTTAAGACGAAGTCACCCGGTGTGTCTCAGGAACAGAAACCTGCCTTTGCCGGTCGCACTGTCATTCGCAGACTCAACATCACCCTCGAGGGTCAAGTCATCACTCCTATTGCTCCTGCAGAGGCCAAGAGTGATGGCTTAGATGTTAGGGACGTCAACAGCAGCTCGGGTTTGGGATTGAACGGAAGCATGGCCACGAGCCAAACGGTGAACAGTGACAACTACAACACATCGGACTCTACCATGCTCACCCCGCCCTCCAGTCCGCCGCCACCTGTGCCTGCCAATCAGTCCCCAGCTGTGCTCAGGCAGCAGAGACACCAAGTCTCTTGGAGCAACGGAACAGGGAAACCTCCATCGGAACATGCCAAAGAGCCAGGAAAACCCAAGACCCCCGTTCCTGCTCCCAGGACTCAGCTGAGCCCCGCGTCTGTGCCTAAACCTGCACCAAGGAAAGTCTCCTCCCCCGAGGCGGCGCCAGAAACCGCTCCCGTGGTTGTAATGAGGGAGAAGAAGAAGCCTCGACCAGCTGAGGTGAGAAAATCCTTTGTAGAGACAGTTGAGGAGATTCCGTTTGCTGATGATGTAGAGGAGGCTTACGATGAGCGGACGCCTGAAAAAAACAGGAATGAGCGTTATAATCCACCGACCAGCAAGCCCAGCAAACCTCCTCTACATTTGGCTCTAGCAATGGAAAACGGTAAGCCTAATATCCCGATCAACCCAGTTTCCAAGATCCAAAGGGCAACTCAGTTTTCTCCAGAAGCCAAAGAGATCGCCAAGGAGAGAATTATGGCAAGAGAAAAGTCGGTGAAGAGCCAGGCTCTAAAAGATGCCATGGCCAAGCAGCTAAGCAAAATGAAAGAATCTGACGCAGACAAGGGTGCCTCACCCAAAGTGGCCTGGAGCGCAACCCCAGAATCAACCGGAAAAACAAAAAAGTCCGCTGCATCTCCAAAAACCTCAGCTGTCAAAGCTTTGGAGTCAAAGAAGGCCGATGGCGCTCCCGAGCGCTTCTTCAGCAGCAACAAGAGTCTGGACAGCTCCGTGGCTTCCTCAGATGGCTCTACTTTGAGTAAAAGCAAGAAACGCAGCTCCCTCTTCTCGCCTCGCAAGAACAAGAAAGAGAAGAAGGCCAAGAACGACAGCAGCAGAAACTCAGGCACAGAGGAGACACCGCCCAAACACAAGTCACTGTGGAAATCGGTCTTTTCAGGGTACAAAAAGGACAAGAAGAAGAAGGACAACAAGTCGTGTCCAAGCACTCCGTCGTCCAGCTCCACCACTCAGGACTCTGGGAAGAAAAGAATGTCACCTCTTGGGAAGTCTTCAGGTAGGATCTCGAACGTGTTTTTGTGAGCAGGAAGTCTGGAAAAATAAGAAGTTTATGTTTCCTCTAAATCTCTTCCACAGACTTGAAATTGCGCAGAAACCTGAGCGTGTCGGAGGACTCGGACCTGTCGTGTGACGATGTTCTGGAGAAGTCATCCCAGAAATCAAAGGCCGATGTGAGTAAAGGGCAATAATAGACAAACAACAATTTTGGATTTAGATATTTAAACATGCACAGCTAAAACTAAATTGTTTTAATCTGAAAAACATTCACGGAGAACCAGCTCCTCAGAACAGTAACTTAGTAAACATTTACAGCTTTTAAAATCTTTGCATGGTTCATTCTTTGTTTTTTTGTTTCAAAATAAAAGTCCAAAAAATAAAACAACCATTTTATTTTTTTGTTTTTCTGTTTTTCTAAATGTAAAAATGTCAAATTAAACTAATTTAAAATCTACAGTGTTTAATTTTTAACTTTTGCTATTTAAATCCCAAATAAAATATACAGTTGATGTTTGAATGGAAATGACCAAAGCCAAAGAACAAGAGTTTAAAGCGGCTGGAAGAGTGCTTAAAAACGAAAAGCACTCTTAAACATATTGGCAATCACTGCACTTGAACCCTATTCTGCATAATTTTGTGCACAGTAAGGTCATCAGCTATTAATGAGATGCATTGACTCCTTAAAAAAAACAACAACAAAAAAAAACACGTCCATGGTGAGAAGTAAAAATGTAATTAAATAGTTCCTTGATGGTGCACTAACAGTATATAGAGCTTGTCTTTGCTTTAACTATTAAAATAAAAATAAATAAAACATACAGGTAGCAATTCTTATTTTTTTGTTTAAAAAAACACCTGAATAATTGTTTTTTCTGGTTTTATTTTGAAACGATAAAACCAAAGAATACCATTTTACCATTTAGTACCATTTCCTGAAATCTTATCATTGGTGGTTTTAAACCATCTGTGCCTTTTTCTTTTTACGTTAGTTTATTTAGACATGAATTTCTTGGCTACCCAGGAGACTCTTAGGCCAAACAGTTCTGGGGAAATGCTTGTGCAGAAGATGTGTTCATGCATTTAGATTTAAAGCACACTACATAAACACTGAGCCGCTCTCAGTGAATGAAACCTTTCCCAGCGGGTTTTTAGAGGTCGTCCATGTCATCATCACACCCATTGCTCCAGTTTTATCTTATTCAAACTCATTCCAACATTTTATCTTAATATGATTTCTTTCACTCCTAGCTGCATACGGACATCTTTGACCTAGTATCAGGCTTGCAGAAAGAAGCAATAAAGGAGGAGAAACTGGAAAAAGAGAGGAGAGAGTTAAAGAAAAGAAAGGTTAAAGAGAATCGTAATGAAAGGGTGCAAGAAAAGGACCGAGAGAAGGAAAAAGACAACGAGGAGGTATTGTGGCAGCAGAATGATTTTGAATTTCCAATAAACCCAGTGTTACATCAGTTTGTAATGCTGTTTGTTTGAAGAGAAATTAACAAGTCAGTTCTGCCAAAGGCTGAATTTAGTCCATAAACTTGGTGCTTAGATCACATCAGGTCTGTGCAGACATTTAGCACACACAGCCTTGTGTTTTATAATGAAGCTCTTTAATTTGAGTCTATTTGCATTCATATTATTCTGAAATTCAAAATTATTCTCCTCGCTGATGCTCAGGCCGTGTGTCTTTGTTTTTTGTTTAGTTTTTTGTTTTTTTGTCCCTGGTGGTTTTAGATACAGCTCAGTTCAGTGCCAGAGGCAGAAATTTGTTATTCATTGTAAAACTAAAGACGTGCTCCCATTTAGTTTCCTTCACTGTGACGACATGTATGAAGAAGGAATCGACGTTCTGATTCATTCTGAATAGTAATCTGAATTCTGACTTCATACAGCCCCATTAAACGGAGATTAATGCTTTATCGTGCCTCTGAGGCCTCAAGGAATTCAATGAGATCTCATTGGAATCATTCTAGTTTGTAGCCACTGTCTTGGTGACAGTCTTTCCTTTCTGTAATTGTGTGTATTAGATCTGTGAGATTGTAGACGTAGTACTGGAAATAACACGTTTCATGTTGTAGTTTGACTAGCTTAGAATTAATATGAATGTATTCCAGCCTTTTATTTCTTTTGTGGGATATTAACATTGCCTGTTTTGATTTTTACCCGCTAAATTGTAACTCGCTGTTTTAAATTTGTGGTTTTATTTTTGACCTGTTTAACGCAATCATTAACCCTTTTAATCATATCATCTGTATTGTGTTTGTTTCCTCCCCTCCCTTTTTTTATGTTTTGACTTCACCAAGTCTGTTTATGTTCCTCACGCACTGGCGTTCAAGAGATCGTACGCCACAAAGGTAGTATTACATACGTTACACATTGATACCTCCACCGCACCCACCTTGACTTTCACCCTGCTCTCTCAAGTAGGGGTCTCTGCAGTTAATGGGGAGAGATTCTTGTCTGCGTTGGTGGAGTTTGTCTTAACCGTGATTGGCGAGTTGAGTTTTAGATATAGGCTGGAGGTTTTTTTTTTTACTTAATCATATTTATTTCTTATTAAAAACACAACAAATTATGTGTACAATACAAAATACAAATCACAAAAAAATGAGAGGTAGGTTCTTGAGTGGGCGGAGTTTGGCAAAACCATAATAGGTGGGTGTGACTTATCTTGTGAGGTAAGTTAAAAGATGAAGCAATGTAATAGTAAAATTATTGTGAACATGCAAATATAATTTATTGATTATACAGTGGGTTGCAAAAGTATTCATACCCCTTGAACTTTTCCATATTTTGTCACATTACAACCACAAACATAAAT
>JAUBOC010000011.1:19874771-19886440 GCA_032275365.1 Anablepsoides cearensis | reverse complement strand
TTTTGACTTAATTTGAGTCAAATTTTCAGGCTAACAAGACAAATAATCTTACACATTCTGAAAACAAGATTAATATTAGTTCTTGTTTAGTAAATCAGTCTCAAACAAGATCAAAAATACTTTTTGGTTGGATATAAGATTTAAAAACTTGGTTAGACTGACATTTTTTGCAGTGCATTAATAGGATCTAAAACAATTTTGTTTCTGCTGGTGGGTTGATATGTGAAAAAAGGGGGATGAAGAGTTTTTTAGCTCCTTGGATTTATGTATCTTCTGATTTGAGTGCTTTTCTTTTTAACCCCTCCTAAAAATGACGTGAAAAATAAAAAATGGATAGGAGGAGGTAGCTGCTCTTAATAAGTAGTTACGTCACAGGCCAAACTGGGTAACAAACTTTGCAACAACAGGGTTTTTTTCTGTTTGTCTGTGTGTGAATGCAGGTTTTGTGTATTTGTGTGTGTGCACTTTGCTAATATCGAAAGCAGTAGCTCCATACCACCTCCCGCCTGCCATCTCTAAGCATGGATGGCACGGCTGAGCACGTTGGTGTTGAGCTCGTTCTTCCAACCCCACCGTTTCCTCGACAAGGGCCTCCTGGCTTGGCTGTCATTGAGTTCGTGTTGGCCCTTGTTTCTGTGTGTCGTCCCTGTCATCTTGCAGCCCGCGTTGGGTTCTCATTTCTGCTCTGTGCCTCCTCCTCTCCTCCAGGAATGGGGAAGAAGGACGATCCCAAACTAATGCAAGAGTGGTTCAAGCTGGTGCAGGAGAAGAATGCTCTGGTCCGCTATGAGTCAGAACTCATGATATTGTAAGTAAACCACTTTGATCACAACTAGGATAGATAAATAGGCTTAGCACAAAAAGTAAGGGAATTTGTTTGGTAGATTATTTCTTTGTTGTAACAATACTTCTTGTCAATAAATCGTATTATTTGAAGCAGCTGGAGGTATCGGAAGCTCAAGATAAGTGTTGAAAGCAACAGCAAAATAAGCTCTTTGGCAGAGAAGATTTGGCAAATTTTTCATGTGCGCAACCCACATACTCAGCTCTACTGCGCACCCCACAAATGCATGTTCCTTACAAATGTGGCGCCATTTAAAAGATAAATTAACAGGCTTAGGGAACAATGAATGAACAATGAATGCAACGGCAAAGTTTACATCTGTTTGCTAATTAATCAAAGGTGTCGTATGTAAAATATTTTGTGACTGATTTAGGTGAAGGCTATGAGTGGATGAACCACACCACTGTGATGTAATAAACTTAATATGTCTGTGAATAAACATTGTTTCAGGTTGTCATTGTACACATTATTTATCCAAATCAATTCAATCTGATACCATATCATACCATACCAGCTCTATTTCCATGGTTGAATAAACGGTAATACGTTTCTCAGAAGGACTTTTTTTAAACAGTCTTGGGTTGTTAGAGTCAGCAGCTATGGTGAAGTGATGCATTAAAGCACCATCTATTAAAAGTTTAGTATCAGATAAGTCTTTGGCAACAAGAGCTAAGAAATTTCACCATCAATCAAAAATACTTTCATCTTCTCAGCTTTTGCAAAAGAAAGACTCACTAGAGTGTAGACATTATAAAATATTCGGGACTTATTGTTTTGTTATTTTAGATAATTACTGCATTCTAAGTTTAGTATTGATCCTCCCTCATGAGGTCATGATCACTTCTCAGTATAAGAGAAAATGCAATCACACTTTCGATTGATTCAGAGAAACAATTTTATTTCATTCTGAAACATCAATAAATGATCCTGTGTTTTCATTGTCTGTTTTGAAAGCTCTTTGATTATTCATTTATCTTTTTCTATTGAAGAACTAATATTTGAGTATTAAACTCTGCGTTAAATAAAACAATGAATGGGTTTACTTGCAAAAGCATTGATGTTAAAAGCTGTTGTTGAGCAGTGGAACAGACTTTTGTCTTTCCTCCATCTCTTTAGTGCCAGAGAACTGGAGCTGGAGGATCGGCAGAGTCGGCTGCAGCAGGAGCTCAGGGAGCGAATGGCAGTGGAAGGTGAATATAGGAATGTTACTTTCCTGAAAGGGTTCTCACTTTAATTATTGCCTGACATAAGAAATTTACAGCATTATATATTTTCATAATTTACATTTTACTGTTTTACTTGCAGACACATTTGTGTCTCTTAAATGATTATATTTAATTCTTTTTTATAATTTTTCTCAAAAGTCTTCATTTCCTTGCTGATTTTACATTTTACCATCTTTTTTTATTATTTAACTTTATGCATTTCTGCATTATTATTTCAATTCCATTCAGTTTATTTACATAGCTCCAAATCAAAGAAGCCAGCAGATTGTGTTGAATCTTCACTTCATCACAGTCTCTCATCCTGAGGAGCACATTGGTGACAGTGGAGAGGAAAAACTACCTTTTAACAGGAAGAAACCTCAAGCAGAACCAGGCTCAGGACAGGCGGCCATCTGCCTCGACCGGCTGGGTTTGAGGGACAGGAAAGAGTCCGACAAACACAGGATTGTGACAGGTGTACTTTCCTCTGGAAGAGAGACAAAGACAACATGTTATCGATAGAAATAAATACTTGTGTATTATGTAAATAGGTTGGCGGTCCTTCCTGGGTCCGCTCCTCCCCTATTGGTCGACAGACAGGAAGGATGAGGATCCATGTGCAGATCTACTGTGCATGATTGTGCTGTCTGCACATGGTTCCCGCTCCTTCCTGTCTGTTGACCAATAGGAGAGGAGCTGACCCAGAAAGGACCGCCCACCTTATTTGCATAATGAGGCAAAAATGCAGAAGGTAAAGTAAAAAAAAGAAGATGGAGAAATGTAACAGCAACACATGAAAATAATAAAACTTGTGAGAAAAATTATTTAAAAAAATTAAATATAAACATTTAAGAGACAAAAATGCATGTATAAGTAAACGGAAAAAACAAAAATATATTATTTAATAATTATGAACTAAAATATACAATTTATTGGAACTAAGCTTGAAAAATAAATATGATTGTCAATTATAAACCATTTTAAATTACATTAAAGTTCTCCTTTTTTAATTTAATCGATGCATTTTAAGTGTATTTATTTATTGATCCATTTATATATTTCTGCTTGTATTTCTTATTATGTCAGTTTCCTCCATAAATTTGTAAATTAACTTTGTTCTGTTTCGTTTTGGTCAGACCATTTGAAAACTGAGAAGGAGCTCGCTCAAGAAAAGCAGATCCTGAATGAGATGTTGGAGGTGGTGGAGCAGCGCGATGCCCTCGTCGCCCTTCTGGAAGAGCAGAGACTCCGGGAGAAGGAGGAAGACAAGGACCTGGAGGCTGTCATGCTCTCGAAAGGATTTAATCTTAACTGGGCCTAATAAGAGTGTTAGAACTGCTCATTAAGTTTTGACCAAAAAAAAAGGGTTTTACTTCTCAAAGGCATTTGTCAGCCTTGCACTCTTTTCTTTTTCTGACTTTTCTTCTAAACAGGGATGCAAGCAGTTAGTCTAAAACTGTCACACCTACAGCAGTGAATGTGTAAATATTCTTCCTACACAACACACACACACACACACACACACCGACCGTAGCTGCCTCTGACACTGAAGCAGTCTGCAGCGTTTACATATCCTCTGCCCAAAGGCAGTCAAGTTAATCACTTTGCAATTTTGTTCCTCTCCCTCTGTGTGGGAGGAGAGGAGAGTACAAATTCACAACTTTATCATCCCAGCCTTGAAGTGGATCCTTTCAAGTAAGAGGGGCTGTTGGGAGAATGTGTAAAGACTTCACTCTGATTATATAAAGGGAAGAATGTGGTTCAGTCCTGCTGATGTAAAGGAATTGTAAAGAATACTGTGTTTTTTTTGTGTGTGTGTATAGCTGTGTAAGGCGAGTCACATCTTCAGCAAAGGGTTCTCTCTTTTCTACAAAGGACTGCTACAGAGGTGTGGAAAAATCACAGCTACGTTTTCAGGCTTTTCAGGCTGATTATAGGATCGACACCCTCTGCTGAAGCTGCCTTTCTTTCCTGTGAAAAATGGAGTTTAGCATCCTAATGAACCACAAATATGCCCTGAAAGGCATTTTTTTTCTTTCATATTTTATTCCCACAGTGTTCAGTGAGTCAACACTAAGAATCCATCATCTCTAGCTTTGTTTTTTTTTTAAATCTATTTGTCTTTATTTGCTTTTAACAGATGAATTCTTCATGCATTCACAGGAGAGTGCCCAGAATCTCATTATCTTCCACTTGTGCGTAACCCTTGTGCACTCCTAAGCCATTGTGTGTCTGCGAAGGTGGTTTGCAGGCACAGGTACAGCAGAAGGACCTGACATTTCTTTAAACATTTCACAGGACTTTTTAAAACGCCGGGCCTCTCTGTGAGACGCCATTTACTGTCTATTACATTGACGGTTAAAGTTTACAAAACACTCGTTCGGTTTTGGATTTTTGTTGGCTCCTGCGATGCAACAGTCGAAAAAGAAAAAAGAAATCTCGGAAAGAATAGTATTAATGGTGTGACCTCATTACATCACAGTTCTTAAAGGGAGATCAGCGTAGTTCATTTCACTCACTTTGTGCCACAGGATGTTCTCTATATGTGGATATGCTGTGATTTTACACCATAACACACACACTACACACTTGCACATCAATGTACAGCAGTGGTGATACTGTCTCTTTGAAGAAGATGCCTTCTAAGTTTTGTTGTCCACACTCAAGCAGTTTTTTTTTTTAAAGTTCAGTTTGTTTTTGTGTTTGCCGCTTTTGTGAATCCCACTGGAACTAAACATTTTTACTACTTTTCTGATAAACATTTTTGTAAAACATGTGCCCCCTCCCCCAACCAAAAAAAAAGTAAATTATTTAAAATGGGGATTTAAGGAATGCAACATGTTTGATCTAAATTTTGCGTCAAACATCATTGGTTATCCAGTGGGTAATTTAATCCGAAAGTCTATTTTTTTTTTTTTTTTTTTTTTTTTTTTGATAACTGTACAAAACTAAGAGGCTATATTTATGAGCTGTGGATAAAAAAGTTACATAATTTTAAAGGCTGATGTTGTAGATGGTGTGTGAAAAGTTTGAGTTGATTGTACTGATATTTATTAACGTGTGCAAATTGTATTATATGTAAAGAAAATGAATCCTAATTTTTAAACTGTTCTGTTGACACATTGACTTGTATTGTAAGATGCTTCATGTAGCTAAAATGCATAGGGGTGTTGGATGTATGCTGAAAATGGCAATAAAACAATGCAGTTTTTCTTTTACGTGTATGTGCCCTTATGTTTATTTTTATTATTTTGATATGTAATAGTAAGGCCAGCTATATTGTATGGTTTTGAGATGGTGGCAAACAAAACTTGAACAGAGAGCTGAAGATGGGAGTGACAAGAATGGATATAATTAAGAGTAAGATCATCAGAGGGATTATGCATCCTCTTTGGCCTAGGAACGCCTCGGCGTCTCAGGACAAGCTGGAAAAGGTCACTGAAATAGAGATGTCTGGGTTTTTCTCCTAAACCTGATGCCTCTGCAACCTGACTGTGGGTAGCAGCAGCAGAAGAAGATCATCCGACGTTAGAGGCCAGACTGAGATGATTTGGATGTGTCCAGAGGGACAATATTTGAAGGAATTTACAGATGTAGCTGTCAGGAAAATTACAAAAAGGAAGACTAAAGAGTAGATATATGTTCATGTGAGGACAAAGGATGCAGAAGACAGAAAGAGATGGAGGAAGATGTTTTGCTGTGATAATCCCTGAAGAGGGAACAGCTGAAGAAGACAAATGCAACATGTTTGCCAAATTGTGGGCTCCTCGAGTGTTTAAAAGTATTTTTCAATTTTGTGTTGATCAAATGACTTCGGTGAGAAGAAAATGGTCAGATTTAAAAAAAAAAACATTTGGAGGAATTTCATTTTTATTGGCTATGACTGCCTACTCCTTTCATTTGAAATGTTTTTGTATTTCCAGTAGTATTCTGTGAGGCTGGTCATGGGATTTTATTTATTTTCTTCTTGATTTATTTCTTTATTTATTGCTTTACAATACAGTTGGTTTCTTGAAATATGACTGTTACATAAAAATGGGGGAAAAAACTGCGGAAAAGATCTTTAACCCCAGAAAATAGGTCACTTAATAAAATAAAACGCCATTTAATAAAATCCATATAACTGCATTTTGTTTTCTTGTATGTACAGCTATTATTCCTAATCACATTGCACAAAGGTAATACATTTCAGTTAAGTACTTTAATACAAAAACGTTTTAATCTTTTTTGTCGATCGTGCTCTTATTGTGAAAAATAATAACTATATCGGTAACTTCCGATTAAGAATTTGAACGCAACAAGTTCAGAGTCGGACGTGGAAAAGTTGCTGGAGGGAGTTTTAACAATGAACGCGTCAAGTTTCAGAGACTGTCAGGTGAGTGGCAGGGACGTCATTTATTAAGTAAAGAAGATGGCAAATGTTGTTTCTGCTAAGTTATTGGGTTATTTTGTACAAGTGAAGCTGGAAGTTTAAAAATGGCGGGTGGGATTCAGTCTTGTTTATGCTTTCGCTCTGAAATAAAAACAGAAGTAGTGGCAGAGGGAGAAAAAATGTATTTGAATTGAATTGAATTTGTCTTCGTGACTTGAAATATAAAGTGTTAAGTGGCAAAATAGCAACATGCATAATTTAAATTAGTATGAAATACGTGTATATTTACAATTAAAGGCATGGAAAGACGAAGGTCTTGCTCTGTCCACCAGCAGTAATGAGGCGTGCAAACTGTACGATGCAATACTCACCCAGGTAAGCTGCATAACATCTTGCGTGTTATTTAATGATGGAAACAATATGAAACAACACTTATTTGCATTTTTAATTTTCGTTTTTTAGTATGTGAAATGGCGAAATGATGAAAGCCTGGGAGGCATTGAAGGATGCATTTCCGCTCTGCAGACAGCTGACCCAAACTTTGGTAAATATTTGTATTCATGAAGCAGGAATCCAGCAACATTGAGTTTAGTGACACAGGATTTTCTGCAAGAAAATAGAAGCTATTAAGAATGAATATTGAACTGATTTGAATATGGGAGTTGTGTTTTTTTGTGTTTGCTGAAATTACTGAAAATTGGCTGCCTTGTTCAGTATTTTATTTTTATTTTTGTTGACCATGCAAAAGTTTGGGACAGTTACAAGCTACTTCTTTATCAGTACATGTTCTTTTTTATTTGTTTAGTTTTTAATAATTCCTAACCAGGGACTAGTTCTGTAAATTATCCACCGGCCAGAAGGCCAATGAAAAAAAAAAAAACTGCTGTTGCTCTTGTTTTGTTCAGCTTTTTAACATACAACAGTGTTTTTGTGTACTGTGCTTGTTTTAAATAACTAGAGGAGAATAAATAATTTGCTGATGAGCAAGTTTAATAATAATTACCCAGCTAAAATGACTTATAAATATTCAGTATTCAGCATAGGTGAAACACAACTACCTTGGCTGGTGTCCTGGTGAAAATTAAGCATTAGACAAAGGATAAATGTTGCTCTGTTGGAAACTTTGTTGTACGTGTGCACACACCTGCAGTTAGTGCTAGCTGCAAGTGACGGTCATAAAAACTTGAATTGGCAGATTGAGAAATGTTCAGTTAGCTTTTTTTTCTGAAGTGCATGTGACTTTATGTCAGCTTCTCTGTTGCAGTGGGGAAAGTCCAAAACGAAAAAGTGTTTTTTTTTTTTTTTGTTTTTTTTTTGCCACAGTTATGGGTCATGTGATCAGTACAGGGCTTGAGCTGGTTTCCACAGCAAGCAGCACCCGGCTGAATGAGCGTTTGGCCAGCGCTGTGAGGCGAACAGTGGAGCTCGCCAACAACCAGAACATCTCTCCTAGAGAGAAGCTCCACGTCAGAGCGATGGAGCTCTTTGCACGCGGGTAAGAGCCAAAGGAAGCCTGCTAAGCACTGTTAAAACAAAATATTGAAAAAGGATGGAAAAATGAGAATAAAAGGGTTTATAAAAAGCAGAGTCTAAACCAGCAATGTAATAATCCATAATCCCAAGTAACAAGTGGAGATTTAGAAAGTTATCTGTAGCTGTTTTATAGAGCACATCTCCTTTTAGAAGACAAAATATACTAAATCAGTAAACAATGTTTTTATTAAATCAACTGTGAACTCTTTATTTAAGCTGTATCAAAAATATGAAATTAATAAAATTATTAAATTCACTATTTTTTTTGTATAATTTTTGTCTCTTTGAAATGCACTATTTTACTTCTGTGCCAAAATAGCCAGCACACAGGCAAAATGCAAATGTGTTTCATGCTGGGCTCCATAAATAAAAGAAGAAAAGTTTGAACTACAAGCCAGGAGTTTAGGCGGTTCTGAGATTGGTACACAAATAAAATATGCATGGCAATTTCAAGCAAGATTGTTTATTATAAATGCTGTGTGCTGTTTAAATTTTAACACTTTTACACCCAACGCTTTATTATTCTTCCTAAAAGAAACATTTCCACTAATTTAATTTTGCATGTCACAATTGAGGTCTGTTGTGCAGTCAGAAATAGGCCTCATTAGAGAGGACGCAAGTTTCACTGCGCCACAGGAAATGGGTCGCCTGTGAGAAGTAAAAAAAATAGGGGTTGTTATTTTTAAGGAAATAGTTTATTATTCCTGTAGTTGCTCTTTGTCTGTCTGCGTTAACACCAATAATCTGTGAGAATTCATGAAATATTCTTTTAATTTACGACACAGTCTGGTAAGCAGAATTTAGATTTTATATTTTGTCATATTTCTCTATAATATCTAATAATATAAGCTTTTTTTTTGGTTCTGCTATTTTGGAGGATGCAGCTTTTTAGGTGCTTCTATTCCCTTACAAATCAAATTGCCGTCTGATTCTTTCTGTGTTGTCTCCTAAAACTGTGTATATCATTAACTTGTATTTCCTGTAGGAATTTTCCACAAGCCTGCGAAGTATGGGAAGATGTACTGCTTGATCATCCCACTGATATGCTGGCTCTCAAATTTGCCCATGATTCTTACTTCTACATGGGAGCCCAGTTACCCATGAGGGACTCCGTGGCCAGAGTGCTTCCACACTGGAAACCTCACATGCCATTTTTCAGGTACAGATTCCAGAATATACAGTGAGACTACCGTCACTTCCTGCTTTGAATCTATTGTTTATGTTGAACAAGAACAAAAACTTCTTCTACTTAATTTATAAAGCACATTAAAACAACCACAGCTGCAACAAAGTGCTGTAGATATAAAATCAAAAAATAAAAAACACTAAAAAAGGTTAAAAACAATAAAAAAAAACCCCAGTAAAAATAGGAATAAAACTAAAAACAAGTCTCAGGTTGTGCCAAAAGCCAGGGAGTAGAAATGTGTTTTTAGAAGAGTATTAAAAGTCAAATACAACATAGTGGTAGCATATATGACCCCCACACATATGCAAAGCATTAGAACTCACCAGAACATATGTATTGTTTTGGGGGTGAGGGCTAATTGGTGGGCCCAATAGATAGCCCTTCATCTGAGCTAAACAACAAAAAAAATGAATAAATCTGAAGCTCATGTGTTTCTTTTTAGATGGAGCCCCCTCCTCAAATATCGTAAACCCGTTGGCTGGCATAGTGTAGGTCGGACGCATTCCCACCAAATTTCATGTTGATCAGTGCAGCCGTTTGTTTCCAAATATCACTGAAAAAAAGAAAAGAAATGAAACGGTACAAAAACAATATGACCCCTGCTTCGCATGTGGTGGTCATAATAACGTTTAACAGTAAAGATTTGCATATTCATTACAAAAAGTTACATAGTACTTTGACAGTACTTCTAGCACAAGAAATAATTTGGTGTAACATTAGTATTTCCTATTTGTAAATAAACAGACATTGCAAAGAAAGGTGTATTTGCATTTTTTTATGGAGCATACCTATTTTTTTTTTGGTCTAACATGAAATGTATTAGAGTAGATCTTGTTTCTTTGTATTTTGTTAAGAGATATTTTTATGTTTGTCCTCAGCTATTTAAAAGGACAATACTCCTTTGGCCTCCTTGAAACTCGCTTCTACGATCAGGCTTTAAAAGTGGCAATGGAGGTGAGGTTCTCTTGGTTATTGTTATTTACTCTTTTGCATTGCCATATTGTGTATATCAGGTTGTTTGTGCCCGGGCTGATTGTGTAGCTTGCAAACTCGACCCCACTGATCTCTTCCTCTGTAAAGTAACTGTAGCGTGAGGGTGCCTTGGAAAGAATAATTGAGTACCATCAGAATAAAAGATAATTTAAAATTCTGAGTGCATTTGCTGAAGCTGTTTTTTTTCCTCCACTGTTTTTGTAATACTTGTTCTTGTTTCCCATTCCCTTGTGCAGGGCCTGGCCTTGACTCCAGATGATGCGTGGTCCGTCCACTCTGTAGCTCATGTTTATGAGATGAGAGCAGAAGTGGACAACGGTTTGAAGTTTATGGAGAGCAGAGAGAAAGACTGGCAGGTCCTCATTATTATTCCCTAACTGTGTTTTTCTTCACAAACTCCTTATAGATGTTCAAAAGCTACTAAGTTTAAATCATGTGGCAGGAAAAGCTGTTTGAAATATGTGACATCAATTGCAGGGATCTGACATGCTGGCCAGTCACAACTATTGGCACTGGGCTCTGTACTTCATTGAGAAGGTAAGAGCTCTAACTAATGTGTTCAGTCAAACAAATAGCTAGCATTAGAAGTGTTTGTGGCGTTTTTATCTATTATTTCCCAACGGTACTTTGAAGTCTGAAGTTAATTATGTTGTAAGATTAATTAGAGTTTGTATCTATACGTAACAATATTTCAGCTTTGCTTACCCCTCAGTTTGTTGTTTTCACCACCTTTCTCTGCAGGGACAGTACGAAGCCGCTCTGGACATTTATGACTCTCAGGTTGGTTTCTGTTCAGAGTTTGAAACAAAACCTTATGCGGCTATTTGAGTCTGCTTAAAAGTCACAAATGTGCCAAAACACAAGGGATGCAGGCGTAAAGCAACGTGCCGTGCTTGTTGTGAGTCAGGAGGGTGATATGTGAGCAAATAGGAATTAAAGCCTTATAAAGATATGAAAGCCAAAGAACCACCCACACTCATTTCATAGTGCCAAAGAAGATTTTTTTTACACTAAAAATAGCTCTGTGAGACAGTCTATTTCATGTTATTTTAGTTTCCAAAAACATTTAATAAGGTCACTAACCACCACTATGTGAAGAAAAAAAAAGTTATTACACAGAGTTGGTTTAAATCCTCATATTTTAACCATTTTCTAGCTTGTCACAACCAACAAAGAGTTTGATATTTATGTTAATCCTCTCAGTTTTTAAAGTGAAAATATGTGTTGTTTTTGTTGAAGGTATTCAAACGATGTAAAGCCACAGGATCCATGTTGGACACTGTGGATGCCTGTTCAATGCTCTACAGACTGGAAATGGAAGGTAGGAAAAAGTAGGCGATGGGGAATTATTGGACATTATTTAGCCAAAATTAACTTTTTTTTTTTTAGCATTATCCACAGTATTCCTGGTTTCGCGCCACTACCCATAATTCATAGCGGAAGCTGGTTCCATATTTCTGCTTGCCTGTTGTTTACAATTACGAGGATAAACCATCGCTGTTTATCAAAGTATTTTTCATCGAAATTTGGCGTAGA
>JAUBOC010000011.1:19845246-19858542 GCA_032275365.1 Anablepsoides cearensis | reverse complement strand
ATGGATGGATGATGGATGGATTAATAGTTGGATGGATGGATGGATAGATTAATAGTTGGATGATGGATGGATTAATGGTTGGATGATGGATGGATGGATTAATGGTTTGATGATGGATGGATGATGGATGGATTAATAGTTGGATGATGGATGGTTGGATGATGGATGATGGATGGATTAATAGTTGGAGGATGGATGGATTAATGGATGGATTAATAGTTGGATGATGGATGGATTAATGGATGGATTAATAGTTGGATGATGTATGGATGGATGATTAATGGTTGGATGATGGATGGATTAATGGTTGGATGATGGATAGATGGATGGATTAATGGTTGGATGATGGATGGATGAATGGATGGATGGATGGATGGATTAATGGTTGGCTGGATGGATGGATTAATGGTTGGATGATGGATGGATTAATGGATGGATGGATGGATTAATTGTTGGATGATGGATGGATGGATGGATGGATTAATGGTTGGATGATGGATGGATGGATTAATGGATGGATGGATGGATGGATTAATGGTTGGATGATGGATGGATGGATGGATGGATGGATGGATGGATGGATTAATGGTTGGATGATGGATGGATGGATGGATGGATGGATGGGGTTATTTGTTTATGCAGAACACCTGTAGCCATGGAAAACATCATTAAATGTGTTTGTGAACAACAAACAGATGAATATCTTGGGGATAAAAACTAAAACATATGGGTCTCAGTTTTAATCATCTGAATTAAAATATTCTTGAAGCAGCACTTTAAACTAAAGAAATCTTCTTCTGGTTTATAATAAAAACTCTGCAAGTTTTGCTGTAATTTACATATTTCCTGTAACACAGAGGTCAGGCTTAGTTGGAGAATTGTGCTTGTTGTTTGCAGGAGCTTCACACAGTCCTGTTTTCACTGATGGTTATGTAAAGTTGGGCTGTGAAGCCTCTGAAGGTTTAAGTTCATGAAGAAAATCCTCAGAGAAAAACACTGAAGTGGGAGGAAACAGGTGGTATTGGTGCTTTTTGCTGAAATCATTGTCAAAACGTATTTCCCTCCCTCTGTTTGATTCTTCACCTTATTTCTAATAACAACCTGCTTAACTTGGTTTTTATTCTCAACCTTAAGAGTCACAGACTCCTTTTAATTGTGTGTGTGTGAAAAAATGCTTTGTTCAGTCCTAATAAACACATTATAACCTGTATCAGGCTGCTGAAGGCCAGAAGGTATCATGGTTTGTGCTTTAATTAGCCATTAAAGAAGTCTGCTTTGTGTTTTGCTGGCCTTCGTGTCCAATCCATATTCTAGGAGCAAATTGTTCCTTTTAAATAGTTAGTTTCACCTGTTTTCAATCAATAACTTACCTTGACCAGACAAAAGTTTGCAAAACAAAAAAACGATATGCTCGTTTTCTGTGGAACAACTTGCTAAGCTTTTCAAAAGCACATTTCTGTTAAAGTGGTATTCTCTGTTTCCACCCGCACCTCCGTTTCATTTCCCACTATCTTGTTTTCCACCACCTGTGCGTTTTCTGAATATGCGTGCGTTTTGCAAAGAGGCGACACTCTTCCACAGTGAATGTACTCCAGCTCTGTTTTCAGGCTTTTTTCAAAGGGATGAATCAGACTTCTCCCTGCGGATTTTGTGCCGAGGTGAAAGCCAGCTGAACTGAGCTATGGGGACATGGGGGACAAAGGCCTGATGGATTAGGGTTGCAGTGTTCACTTCTGAGGCTGTGTCTGATAAACAAAGTCAACACTGGCTGGCGCGTGCATGTGTGTGTGTGTGTGTGTGTGTGTGTGGCTGCTGGAGCTGCAGTTATTGCTGATTGGCTTAGATCACAGTTAGAGTGCTGTACGGTGGTTTGCTCTCTTGCTGCTTTTGTCTCGTATTGGATGAACATTGCTATAATGGAGATGTAGGGACTTGGTAGAGTTACAGATGCGATGTTGTGTGCTCAGGCAGGGATGCAGTTGGACAGAGTGGGAGTTAGAGTCCTGAGAAAACAACTAATGATGGAGATCATTGATGGATGGGTTACCAGTGTCCCTCCTCACGTCTTTATCACGCCTTTATCTCTGTTTACTGGTTACATTAACTGCAACACTGGAGCTGGTTTGATTTAAGACTTCACGGCCTCAGTTTATCCTGAGACCAGAAAGATCTATGAAGCAAAGCAAAGAGTCCTTACATGTGGCCAGCATCTTGAATGCAGCAGTAATGTTCAGGTTAAAGACATTAGAGCAGGGGTTATCAAACTTTTGTCTCTGGGATCCCCTCATAAACTCTGTGCTGTTTTAAAATTAATTTACTGTCATTTTACCTCCTAAATGTCAGCAGAATATTATATTTTGTTTGGTTTATGCATATTTTATTAGTGTTGTATTTCAATTTAAAATAAAAACCAAACTAACAATTTATTACAATTTTTTGAGGACTCCTAAGATACCCCTGGGGGACCTAGGACCCCAGTTTGGGAACCTTTGCCTTAGAGATTTAGACAAAGACTTATGTATAAGTGACTGGTCTGAACAATGCTATCTCAGAAATGTGTGTGAGTGTTGGATTTTTATTTATTCTTTCTTGAAAGAATGAATATCAGCAATTTAATGAGTCCGAGCCACAATCATATCATGATTTAGTATAATTTCTGTAAAACTGACTGAAATATATTAATTTTTATGCTTTCTAAGGTCAAATAGCTGCTGTGGCCATCTTAAATTGAGGGTCCAAAAGTTAGATTCCTAAAAAATAAGTCATTAAAATTTCTCCATTTCATTATATTTTGCCAAAACAAACAGTGCTGACTGGATCAGCATGGAGAGTGTCTTTAAAAATTTAAAAAGAAGCATTAAGACTCCTAAGGACAAGTGGAAAAATATACATTTTCAAAGTTACGGTAATCTAGTTCCTTATTTCAGAGTAATAATAGATAAAAATACAAACTCCAGTTTTGTGCAGATATTTTATAAAAAGCATATTATACAGTTAAGAATAGTTTTCAGATGCCAACAGAAATACAGTTTTCAGGTGTTTTCTCTCTTACTATGAGTCAGTGATCCACTGCACCTCTACATTTCACTACAGGGACTGAACGCTCATTTAGAACTGCAGTGAACCTAAAATAGGCTGCAGAAAACAGAGGCTGCATAGGCTCTTTGCAACAGAGCACTAGTTGCATTACGTTTCTTCAATCATTATTTATAAGCTGCTTCTTTTTTAACCTTTTGCTGTTTTTTGAAAACGCTGATAGCTTTATGATTTGTGTGCACAAAAGTAAGAACATTTGGTGTCCTGGGACAGCAGATCACTTTGCCAGTGCTGGTAAATGCTACTGAGAGGGAAACAAGTCCCTCGAAAAACTCTGCCATATACTCACCCAGAATAAGAAGCTGAAGAAGAAGAGGAAATATCTGATCCATGGGTTGACAAAGGAGAACGTTTCGGCACGGTCCAGACTTGCTTCTCTGTCCATTTTTGATTTTGTTGTTTTATTAAAATCTCACCCATAAAGCTACACTGGCTCTTAGTTGAAAACAGACCCCAGTTGCAGCCCCACCCTGCTTGGACTGAGCCACCACGTGAATCTGTGATAAGACGGGGGGTCCGGCTGGCTAAAAAAAGGGGGCTGTAGGTTTGTGACCCTGCCCTGCTGTAGTTGTCGCACCCAGCACTGTGTATGCAGGCTGACAGTTCAGATTACTCACAAATAACTGAGTGTGCAGCTGAATAGCTGAGCTATTTTTTGAATCGTTTCTTCATATAAATCTTATTTCCCCAATTATTTCAAAGGTTTTAGATCCTGTATTATGTGATGTGCACTTGCTTCTGTATTAACGATTATTGTTTCTGAAAAGCTTGTGGTTTTGTGCACAAATTCCATCTTCAAAGACAGATAAAGTCCAGTAAAAATAAAGCAGAATGACAGCTGACCACAGGCTGGACAGTTGGATCTTTGATAGCAGGAACATCTAATGTAGTTTAACGATATCATGCGTTTTGTTGCCGAATTTCCTGCTCGGCTAGTTCCCGTGCCTGCTGGAGGGTAAATCTGGTGGATAAATAATGAAAAAAGGCCAGAGCAGCTGTACTGTGAGATTTAACCGTACGGTTCTGCTGAATATCAACGGATCAGCTGTCAGAGTGACCAGCGGTCTCCTCAGTGGAGACTGGACGAACACACGACCTTAAGTGTATCAAAAATTTAGTGCTGTCTCATTGAATTTCCAATATGCTGTCTGAACTATCCATGGAAGCCTTCAAAGTCAGAAATCTGTATGTGAATACACATTCAGTACCCCGACCCGTTACTCTACTGTTGAGCTACAGGAAGACCTGAGCTCCCTCAGGTAGCAGAGAAACATAAAAACTTAATGAGATCGATTTGTTTTTTTACCCCACAAAGTGTACGGTCATAATTTTAGATCCATAGATTCATACTTGAGGACCATTTTTACTTCTTTTTTGGGCTAAAATTTGCTTTGACTTTTGCAGTATTATTATATATTATATATTATTATAACTTGGCACCAATTCTGAGAGTTTTGTGAAAAAACTGATGCTCGTAAACACAACTGACAGAATTACCTTAAACTACAAACACACACATTCATAATAAGAACTATAAAGGGAGTCTAAAAACCTTTATATTCTATAACAGTTGTTTCCAAAATGGGGGTCCCGGCCCACCACAGGGGGCCATAACCTTGTCTGTTCTATTGCTTGTATATAAAAATAACCAAAATGAGTCCATTTGAGTAATTAAACTGTGTATAACTTCGCTAAATAAAAGGTTTTTAACTATTTACTTTATTCTTTTATGATTTTGATAAAGAGATAAGAGTTGAACGTGGTATTGGAAGAGGTGGGGGGTAGAAAGGGATGGGGGGGGACGATCCGTTTGGCTTGGAAGTAAGAAAAAGTGGCTTTGAGTTTGGGGACCAATCATCTGCCTTCTGACCAACACCTGATGAGCTTTCAGTAACTTATGTGAAATTTGACTTGTAGGAATTTGTATACAGAAAATACTCACTGTTGTGTCAGTCTGACATCTTTCCATCAGGCTGTCGGAGCAGCAGCTTGAGCAGGGAGGTCCAGATGTTTCCTCCGACCTCTTCCAGCTTCTCAGTGACCGTCTCTCCAGCATGTCGTGGATCGTCCCTGGGGTCTACTTCCAGCTGTGCATGTCTGCAAAATCTTTATTTCAGCTGAACTTCAGATGAGCAGTAATTTTCCTTCCTCTCAGGTTTTAGGTTGAAGTGAATTTAAGTTGAGCTGAATGATTACATATATTTACTTTATTTTTATTTTTCTATTATAAAAACACACGTAGTTTGATTTTAAAAAATCTAAAATAGTTGGGATGTAGTTTACTGCTGCAGGATGAGTTGGAGGCATCCCATCTATAAGGGCTTGTTGGATGACCTCATCAATTTTGCAATCCTCGAAAAATGATGTGTTTTTCTAGGAAGCAGTGATTTAGGTGCTGTTCTGGGATCCCCTGATTTCTGAGGCTCCAACTCCAATAACTCAGACCCTGCAGCAAAAGAAAGTCGTGATCGTTCTAACCTCAGGCGATCCTTATGGTCTATACAACCGAACACACTTTTACAGTTTTTGAGAAGATATCAAGAGTTTGAATTTTATCTTGAGCCAGATAACTTTAAAGTCTGGTAAGAGTGTTGAAATCTTAATCAAATTTTACCTAAAGTTCATTAAGTTTAGCTTTAGATTAGTTGTGTTAACTTAATTAACTTGACTTTAAATATTGTATTTCATTGTTTTCATTTAGGTATGCACCAATGATTTAAATTAGAAGTTGTGAAAATAAATAGTTTGAAGAATTATTGTTTATAACATTAGTGTGTGTGTGTGTGTTGGGGGGGGGGGCATGTTTTTGCTACATCATGTGAAACATTTTCTAGAAAAAGGCAGCCTCGTGGGGTCCAATGCCCAGTCCCCATGGGTACGGTAATTTTGGGTGGGGGCTTAGGACCAAAGTGTGAATTGAGTTAAGGTTAGTTTTAAGGTATGTAACTGTGAGGTTAATTTTAGGATAAATGGTCAAAGTTAGGCTATAAAATCACCAGAAAATGAATGTAAGTCAATCCACAGTCCCCAAGGGGATATAAAAACAAACACGTGTGTGTGTGTGTGTGAGGTACACAACTGACTGCAAACAAACAGTTGCAGAAACAAACCTGAAAATCACCTCCAATGCATGCTAACAAGCTTAGTGATGCTATGTGGGAACAGTTTCATCATAATGAAAGCCTTCTGAATTCAGGTTAATGAAATGTGTTTTCCTGATGGATCTGGTGCAGGGAGTGAAATGCTACAATAACAACCAGCGAGAAAAAATAAATAAAATAAAAAAAAATCACAGTTGATTACTTTCACTTTATTTCAGTACATGTTACTCATACAAAATAATCTGTACAAAGGCTAAAATAGTTTTTGCATAGAAATAACAGTGATGTAGAAGAAAAAGCAAAAAGCCAGGGTGGAATGGCACAATAAAGTCTACTCACTGTCACACACAGGTCTGATGACATTTAGGCTAAAAAAAAAAAAGGAGGGAGGGATTTCAAACTGTACAAAAATCTGCTGCTCGTTCCATTCTGTTAAAGCATGAGTCTAATTGCCAATCTTTTGCACTTTTATCTTCTCTCGTTTGTTCTTTTAAAAAAAGAAAGAAAAAGTAAAACCCTTTGCTCAAACTGCCGGCTGCTGTTCTCTCATCTTTAGGATAACTATATCCTTTACAAAAAGAGGCCAGTTTAAGGCAGGATTGCCACTTTCTTTCATTAAAACGCTAAAAATCTGCACGGGCACCACTTCTCTTTGCTCTACATGCCAAGTTGTCGAAACCCCCCCCCCCCCCCCCCCCACTCAACACAATCTGAACCAGCGTTTAAACGTGGCCTATATAATTGACAGCGACATAAAAAGAGAATAAATCAGAAGCAACGAGTCATTAAACATGAAAGGCAATGGCTGTGCGGTGTCGTGGGATTTAGTGACACACTTTTTTCTTTTATTTAAAAATAGTTGATTTGGAAAATAAAGAGAAGGTTGTCCACCACCTAGCAGACGGTTTAAAAAGTGTAGCAGAAACTCGCACAACAAGGTTGGCAGGTGTCATGATAACGCCACGGAGCAGAACACAACATCAAACATTTCCACCGCTCAGATGCTCCCGCTTTAGCTTGGCAGAAGGATTATGAGAAGATTACAGAAATAATATGCTGAAGGTGGTAAAAATAAAACGATTAAAATTAGAAGAGAGAGAGAAAAAAAAGGATGACGCTCTATGTTCAAAGTTCCTCACAGCAAACAAAACCATGTTGCTGCATGTGCGTTCAGTCTTTACCATCTAACAGAGACAGCCTCCACGAATGAAAAGGAATATTTTATGCTCCTTGAAAGAAAAAACATGAAAAAAATTCTGTTTTACTACAAGATCAAAATCCAGTCAAATAAAGTATGAAAAACATACTGATAAAAACACACATTTACATAAAATTTACTAGTGAAGCTGAAAAGAAAAACAGCACACATGGAAAAAAAAAAAGAAACATACATGAAACGATATGGCCAAATATGATCGCATGGCTTCCTAGAAAATGATTCTGCCAGCGTAAATATGATCACGACTGCAACACTGAGCATATTTACACATGATGCTAACAACCAGTGCTGAGCTCTGTTGCACAGAGTCTCAGAGATCCTGACCTAGAAATGCAGAATGGGCCTGACATCAGCAGTTTGAAAAGACGTACTGCAGATTAGAACCACACACCCTAATTTAATTAAACTAGAATCACAAGAAGCATGCGGTACGTCTTTTGTGGACTTCGCCCAAATTTTATATGCTAAATTTTACCTCCATTAATTCTAACTGTGTGTGTGTCTTTGTGTGCGTTTTTGTATTAAGACAGAAAGGCATTTTTGCACCTTGGAGAGAGAGAGAGAGAGAGAGAGGCTCTGCCAAGTCTAATCCTCTAGAAAGAGATGAATTATTTGTGTCATGTTACAATGAGCATCAGTGAGCGTCTGTCACAAGTGGAAACAAAAACACCCTCTATGACAAAAAACCAACAGTAATATTGTAGAAAAACAAACATTAAAAGAGACAAAAAAAAAGAAAAGTACAAAACAGAGAAAAATCATATGACTCAACAGCTTCTGTAAAAAGAAAAAAAAAAGAATGGCATTCATCCCTGGAATCTAAAAACACAGAGGAACACTTATGCTGACAAAACCATAAAGACGAGGTGATGGCAGCAGGGTTTGCTGGGAGTTCACACAGAATGTGGGTACAGTCAGATCAGGCGGGGGGAAAGAGTCAGAGTGTCTGCAGGCTGCCGCTCTGAAGTTTCATGTCAGATTCCATGACAGTCCCTGGATTTGCTTTTATTTCCACCTTTTTTCCGTGTCGCCAGTTTAAAGACGTTTCCAGGTAATGTGAGACTGAGCAACACAGTGAATTATTCATCCAAACTTTCCATCTGGGATACAGTGCAGCCAGATTTACATAACAGTTACAGTGATTCCTCCGAACCCCCTGCCTCCCACAGGTGCTCTGAACTGTGCAAAGAGGCTGAGCTTGTTTCCTCCGCAGCGTCGGAGGGGGTTCTGCCAGCGTCCTGCGCGCGGTGCCAGGTGTCCGCGGCGCGAGGCAGTAAATAAAGAGGGAGCGTGGAGAGTTTGTGGAGGCAGCCAGGCAGAGGGGGGGCGAGCACTCATGCCTGCGCTGTACATCAGCAGCTGTCATGTTACCCCCGCAGACACAGCAAGAGGAGTCGGAGCATACGAGGCAGGGGGGTAAGCCGGTATGTCTCAGTCAAGCGGGGTCACTGCACGTACTGGTCCAAATCTGCTGCCTCTTCATGCACAGCTGCCCTTTGCTACTGTAATAGTTGCTAAAAAAATGATTCTCAAAAGCTGAAATGATCTCCATAGAAGTTATGAAAGAAACATTAAGCTAGGCTGGAAGAACGCATAATAAGTTTTTTGTGTTTTGTTTGACAAGGTCACAGAAAACACATAAGGTTAGTAGTTTAAAGGAGACATATCATGCTTGAGTTGGTGTCTACATGAAGTGGAACTGCAATGCTTTGGTCTGAATTCCTCCTTATTGTAACTCCACAAGCCCCTCTTTCACCACTTTTCTGATGTGTGTCTCAGATCAACTCATTTTGAGGCTGTCTCTTTAAATCCAAACAAGGCGCTTCACACTAGGGCTGCTACGATTAGTCGATTAATCGACAACTAATCGACTATTAAAATAATCAACAACTAATTTAGTAGTCGATTAGTTTTTCTATCCAAACTGCTTTGACACCTTCCACTGCCACATCTGTCTTTGACCCACGTGCACAGTAGTGGTAACAGGGGCAGGCTGTGGACGTCACAAGACTTATAAAGACAGGCTCTGGTATCATGGCTACCTGACAACAGGCTAAATAAATACAGGAATTTTAATTAGAAAAGATGTTGATATTTATTTTTCATAAATTAGTCTTTATAGTACCGGTAATCGACCAACAAAAACTAATTGTTAATGAATCAATTAAATTAGTCATTAGACTAATCGAATAATCCTAAAAATAATCGTTAGATTAATCGAGAGAAAAATAATCGTTTAGGACAGCACTACTTCACACCCGGTGCCACTCCATCTTCCAGAGGGTTCATTCTGGTTTGATAGAGGGGGTGGCTGTGGCAGAGTGGTTAGGAGGGTCATCCTGGAACCGGTAGGTTGCCGGTTTGATCCCCCGTTCCAGCTGTCTCAGTTGTGTCCCATCAGTGTATGAATGTAATTGGCCCTTTTTGTTTCCATAGATGTTGTAGAGACCCAATAGAGCGCTGTGTGAATGGGTAAATAAGGGCACAGGTTGCAGTGTGAAGCGCTTTGAGTATCCTGGTTGGATAGAAAGGAGCTATATAAGTACAGTCCAATTACCATTCATGACTATATAGCAGCCCAGAAACCTTTTATTTACAAATGAATTAAAAGATGTCAATGAAGGAAGACTTGTCCATCCAGCCTGACATGTTGAAACCAGAGGAGAATGAAGACCACCAAATTGTAGTTTGTAAGTTTAGACCCTATTTAGAATTTCAGTCGCAACTAATGTTTATAATAGTTCAGACACCATCATAGAAAATAGACTGAACGGGTTGAAAAATGACCCAAACAGAATATAAAGATATCTACGCAGCACCGTTAAGAGATACATTCAACTTTTCTGCACTCCTAGAGGCTCCAGGTACACACCATGTATTTAACGACATGATATGTCCCCTTTAAGGTTTCATCCAATGCAAACTGTTTCTCTTTGCAACAATTATACAAGACTAAATTTAGATTGCAGCCACTTCAGTGGCTCCATGGGCTGTAATCAGCAGCTGTTGTGGCAGTGCAGGCTGGAAATGCTGGACCTATGCAAACTAGCTTCTCGAAAAATTACTTAAATAGTGAGCTGATGTTTGAGAGTTTAAAGGGATTAAATTTTCATTTATCCATTTAGCTGCAACAGTTTATTTTCTGTATGTTCGGGCTTGTCCTGTGTAATTGTTGCTGCGTTGAATGGAAGGCGAGCGCGCTACCAATCTGGCAATATGTGCTCACTCAGCCTCATTCGGGCTAACGTGTGCTGTACGCACAATAGAAATGGATGGTTTTCAAGTCAAACAAAGCCACAAACCAAAATAGGAAACACAATGCACTGTCACAATGAAGAGTCAGAGCTGCGGCTGCAGAAAATCAAAAGGAAGAAGCTGCAAAGGCGGGCAGAGCAGAAAACAAGAAGCTGGGAGCCTATGGACTTACACAAACGTGCTTTTTTATTTTTAGTGCAGGAATCAGATCCTTTGCATTTAATACGCACCTAAATCTGCTCCAGTTTCAAACTCTGACCACTTCATCAAACTGTCAGGCTTTACAGTGTGACTCTAATTCAACACTGACCTATTTCATGTGAGAACGTGCAGACGCAACGCTAAGAACAGCCATTTCTTACAAACTGATTACTGTCACGTAAACAAGGCTGCTAATCTAATAAAGCTCCAGACTTACTTTCAATTTGTTTCAACATAATTTCCCCCGATTCATTGACATCTTTTTAGAAGTCAAACAGAATTTGCTTTGGCGATGTCACAAAAACTGAATACCATTCCCACAGTTAAAAGGATTCCCCGAGAATAAAAGCGGTTCTTTTATGCCGCTAAGTCTTCCGAGAGTTTTAGGGAGACAAACTTGAGGGCAACAATCTTTAAGTCACCAAGAGATGAAGAGAATTTTTTTGGTCCACAGGAGGGAGGCTTGATGCTCAGCCATCCTGCGGTGCATCAGCACGTAAACAGACATAAACAGACGTGTCCTACAGGGCATGTTGCCGTACCTATCTGCCTCAGCTTTGATCTGCCTACACTCCAGCCTCCCCCTCTCCTCTCAGCCGCACGAAACGCAAGCTTACATGAAATATGAGAAGTTGCGAACCAGAGGTGCAACTGAGTAATAAGCAATGAATGTCAAACGCATCGCTTCCTGACATGTAGGAAGAGAATTGGGGTGCAAAAAAAAAAAAAAAATGGAGGTATGGCTGAGTTTGCAGCCAGGGAGAGAGAAAGAAGCAGAAGAACGGAGCAAATGGATGACACCTTGAAAAAAAAAAAAAAAGCCTCCAGCCACCTCTTGCCAACACTATTGATGGCTGCAGCGAGACAACATATCTGTTGCTTCGGCCCTCTTAGCCTGTCGTTTTCTGTTTTTTTTTTTCCCCCTTCCTGAATCTGCAGCTTGGACAGTGTGATCAAACAAAGACACGGAGCTAAACACACAAACACAATCTATTCTCAAAGTAACAACTTTATCACCCAGATCACTGCGGTTGACAGGACTCGTGGAGCACTAACAAACAGCCATTTAACATTATATGTGTCGCCTCACAGGGACTTGGAATACCAATGCGGTGCGGCACAACAAAGTTGTGTATATGTGTGTGTTCACAGGCAGATTTGTGCATTACACTTTATTATTCAGTGGACAGTGGCAGAATTTCACCAAATATAAACCCACTAATAAATCCTCATGATTGTATAATGTCCTTACAACACGCTCTCTTTATCCAAATCTCTATAGTTGAGTAAAAAATATAAAATAAAAAATAAATTCCAACACGTCTGTCCCCCTCCACAGCACTCATCCACACTGCACATCTGAGAGCTCAGCACACCGATCCGTTCAGCGCTTACATTCCACAAGAGCGGAAATAATACACAAAAGTTCAAAATCTAAGAAGTTTACAACAAAAATTGCAACATTTTCAAGGTCAAGGGTAAGTCGGTGAAGTAGAAAACTAGCATGCCATATTGGATCTTTATTATTATACAAGCAAAAAAAAAAAAAAAAGAAAAGAAAGTGGGCTTGTTTTTAATTAATATGAAAGAGGAAAAAAAACTCCATGAGTGGTGGTGTTATTTTCAGTTTCAAGGGGTTTCTTTGCCTTGGAGATGCTGTATGGGCATTAGTAAAGTTTCCATGTCCTCAAAAAAATCCATTCTTCCTTTCAGCAAATTGTTAGTCAATTCACAAAAAGACAAAAAATATTTATTTTATTAATTACCAGCCAGTTTCTCTTGCTTGCCAAAAGTAGGTGTCCCTTCTATTCCAGTTGTGTAACTCTTTGGCAAAATGAATGATGAGAGAAAAGAGCAAAAACAGAAGAAAAAACAAAGGTGCAGGAACACAGCTGGAGTCTGTACAGGTCTAGGATGGGGAGGATGCTCTACAGATGCTGTAAAGTGAGAGGGAAGCATGAATGTTTTGTTTTTTATGTCAGAGTCTCATCCCATCAGGCAGTGGGGCTCCTCTACATCAGGCGCCTCCGCCTGAGGCTAAGCGTCGTACTTCTTCCCCGTTCTGTGGATGTGGTGGAACAGTGTCATGGAGAAGGCCATTCCCAGGAGCTGCAGAAGAAACGAGAAGAAGACCGTGAGCGTCTGACTGTATAGATTAAGTATTTCTGTGCATTGCTTTGTGACAGTTTATGCGTTTGTGTCTGTTTGATAGAGATGCCTTTCTCTGCCCAATAACTCCTGCAGTGAAGCACAAACACTTTTCGGTTCGTTCCCATTTTTTAGATGGCCTTTAAACAAACACAAGCTCTGGAATCTTGATAAAAAAAAGTGTAGGGGTCACCCTGAAGGGGAAAAAACATTTCCACCTGTCTTTGACCCTGGTCCCAGAAGACCTCCCTCAAAAGAGACATTTTATTTTCTTTA
>JAUBOC010000011.1:19821874-19832650 GCA_032275365.1 Anablepsoides cearensis | reverse complement strand
TCTGATCTGTTGTCTTCAGTTTGTATCCAGCTCTGTGGTGATTCACTGACTGAGCATCAGAACCTCATGAACATTACTGAAAGTCTCTGAGTGAAACAGCTCATCAGTATTTTTAAACATGGTTACTCTCCTCCTTGTAGGCTGCTGCACTTTAACTTGTGTAATACATCATGCAACACATCGTCTGGTGTGTCGTGTCCATTTGTATATTATATAAATAATGATGGTGGGCCGCCAGGACCAAAAAATGCCCGGGCCATTTTTGGGTCCCAGTCCAGCCCTGTTAGGATAGGGTGGGCATCTGATCAACCTTAGCTAACACAAAAATGGTTATACTTTAGTTTTATTCATAAACATTGAGCTAATAATTGGTGTTGTGGTAGCTAACAGTCATTCTCAACACATAGCTAACGTGCTAACAGGTCACGCAAGCTAATCAGATAGCACATTGGTAATTTTAATGTTTAACCAAAATCGCAATAACTAACCATTCTTGATATACTAAGATGATCTGAAGTCTGACATAAATGGATGATATGTTTTCCTTCATGAAAATTGAGACTTTTTGACCTTTTTGTTTGGAGTATCCCACTGACTGGGCAAAGGTCTTACTTCCAAATTGGCAATACTAGACCTTCATATCAATATATAAGAAACTCTTAAATGTTTAGTGTTTCCACCTTAATTGTTGTAGATTTGATCACTGCAGAAATTTTGATAAAATGCCTTATATCATATTTTAATGTTATTCCCTCATCAAAACCATATCCAGAGTGTTGCTTTGACTCATTCATGTATGTTTGAGAAATCCTTAAATCTCCTGTAATAACCACTTGGAGCTGCCTAAATACCTGCTGGTACAAAGCCCACCTATTTGTACAAAGCTCCTCCCTAGAGCTCAGTGTGAAGCTGAGTTCCTGCACCACAGAGCACCCCTCCCCCGAAACATTGTGAAGATGCACTGAAGTGGGAGTGTCAGAAACAGTAGGAGGTTCTTAAGGAGACTGAGGAAAAATTTAAGGCATTTAGATTTACTTTTTGATATACGCAGTATTTTCATAACTGAAGGTGACATAGTTACTTGACTGTGGAATAGAACTGAACCCAGTGCCTGGAAAATCCAAAACACAGCCCCTTTAATTTTTTCCCCTCTTTTCATGTAAAATTAAACTGCTACAGTGACGTAAACCGTTATGTGATGTCTTCAGATTTGACACTTTATGTGTTGCTTTCAGCGCTCCCTTCCGCAGTGCCAGCAAATCATTTTCCTCTTGACTGGTCCCCAACGTTTTTCCCTGGGTCGCATCGTGTCTGGTGCAGATTAATATCTTATTGGATGTGTTAATGAAAATACAAAATCAGAGTTTCAGCTCCCCTGCAGTTCGCCATGCCTGTGAGGATCTGCTAACTAGCGGGAGAGATTGAGAGCCTCTTTAGAGATGGGGTAATTATGACGGGAACCAAATGACATACAGTCCCAGAACCATGTTGTCTTCACAGGTAACACGAGTGCAAATCATGACAAAAGGATCAAACTTGCTTTTACAGTTAATGCATTCGACCTAAGAGGGTGATTAGGGATATCTATTTTTAAAAATGGGCACGCCAGAAAAGAGGCTCATCATGTTTGTCACCTCCTGACATGGCAAAGTGCTTTCAGCTATTATTTCACTATTCAACTCAAAAGTGTTGTTAAATCCTCCAGGTAAAAAAAAGAAAAAAAAAAGAGGGAGAGGCAGGAAAATTGAAACAGCCGGTTTGTAATGTCAGCTTGATTTCATCAAAAAATTCATATTTTTAGTCCCTTTACTAAAGGCTTTTCAACATCTATTCTATAAAGTGTGCAGTATGTGACCAAGCAGGAAACATAATGCTTTAAGTGATTGGTTCAGTAATGTAATGGAGGGAACAAAAAGCTCTAAACGCTTCCAAGAATATAGTCATCTAAATTTAAACTGCTGAATTAGATAATCACAGAAAATTAAAAGATTTTACTGGGTAACTCGGATGTCTTTAGCTTAAAAAGGATTTAGTAACAATTTTTTTCAAAAGCACTAAGAAAAAGATGTGCGTTGTTTCAAATTGTACTATTCTCTCTCGCGCTTTTACTTTACTGAAGCAGAAGATCTGTGTTTTGCACCTTAGGCAACTGGTCTTACCATATCTGTCCTTTTGCAGGGAAATTAGATGAAAAGCAGCCTCATCAATCTCTGCCTTGTACTTTGTTTCCACCCTTTATCTTCTGCTCCCCATGCAGGCTATATGTGATGTTGCTCACTCATTACTGACTCCGTGCACTAACACAGTCACAAGAGAGCGGCCCCTCCTTCCCGCTACAGTAAAAAAAAATCCTCTTTAGAATCTCCAATAAGTCTCTGCGTATCTTCCATTTCCTGTGTGCAAGTCTTTGTTACAGCCTGAAACAAAACCTAATGATCCAGATTTACAGCTAACGAGAGGGAGACAAATGAGTTCAGAACAAAGATGGATTTGATCATGCAACACTATGCCCCATTTTTTTTTCTTGCAAAAAGAGGGAGATACAAACACGTTTTTGTTGCATTAGCCTATTTTCTTTCTTTTTTTCCTGATGAAAAACCCAACTTCTCGACTGAAGCTTGTGTAGCTGGTACTGGAAAACATCCACCAACGCCGTGCGGTGGTAGCTCCTAGATTTTAGCATTTTGTCTCTGAAAGTTGCTAAAGGGCACTGATGCAATATGTCATGTGTGGCGTGTTGACAAAGGCCCGAGACGCGGCTCATACTTCTCATTACACAGATAAGCATGCGGTTTCCCTCCAGGCTGACCGTGTCTGCGCTCAGCAAGACAGGACAGCACATTCATCACAGACATCTAAAGGGTTCGGCTCGGCCAGCTGGGACAACGCAGGATGGGAGAAAAGACAAGTGGGGATCCATGTTGACAGGATGGAGGAAGCCGTGTGCTTTATGTGCACACATAACCTGAAACTAGTTGCTGGCATACTGTCTAATAAACACCTGTCACAGAAAAAACTCTGATAATACATTCTGCTGACATCACCAGATGGTCACAGGTGGATTTTCTTTGGTTTCCTGCAGCTGATCTCGGCGCCGATGCATTGATTATTCCAGCGTGAGAACTCTCTCCTGTCTGAACCTGGCTGCAGATTCGGTGACATGGCAACACCCAGGAGAGCAGGTACACCGAGACCTGTCACTGCGCTAACACAAAGCTACTCTGAGCACTCATTACTAGAGCACATGCCAGATTCAGCTGCTTCACTTTTCAAAAAAAATGTGAAAGCTTTGATCTTTTTAGTGTTTCGGGGCTTGGAAATACTACAAATTGGCATTTCTGTGGGTCGAACGGCAAAGGTCACATCTGTCATTTAGGCAACTGATTCCTTGGGTATTTCCGCCTTTGAGGAGGAGAGCATTTTCAGTTGGTCACTTATTTACATGAAGGGATGTGATTGCTTCTGTTTGTCCCAGAAAAAAATGTTTTAAATGCTTCGCAAGGTCTAATTTCTTATGAAATGAAAAAAAAAAAAAAGAAAAATATCATCCGACTATGCAAGTTGCTAAGTAAACACATTACCACTATGAACACAACTAAATAGAAAAAGAACAGACCATCTGTGAAATGGGGGTTCACAGATGGCCTACAGTACAGGATGTTTGTGCTTAAACAGCCAGATTCAAACCTTTGAGTTTTGGTAGTTTGGCCTTTTCTGTACTCACTGACAAAACACCAGAGTTTGTGTGCATGTGTGACCTTGATGAGCACTGTTGGTATAAAAAAACTTCAAAAAACAACTAGAAAAAAATGTCTAATATTGCCCACTGGCAAAGACTATTTTTTTTGCTCATATTTGTGTGTATTTGTCTGTACTGTTATCAAAAAAAATGTAGTGAATCACAGAGAAGATTTCATTAAAACTTTCAGAAAGTAGCCACTGGGTTTACATCTAGCATTGAATAACTTTTAGAGTCAATCCAGGTTAAAATGTCCACCACAGTTTATCAACATTAGCAAACACTGTTTAACAGACACTGTTGATATGGTGATTTATCAGTCATTCTCACACGTCTGAGTGTGGCGACTCGCAGGATTGCATGAAAGGAATGCTAGGTGTTTGTTTTGGGGCTGGACGAGAGTTTGTGTTAAATAAATATATGCAACATGTAAGTTATATGTTTTCAATTTACAAGCATTTAAAGGGAACATATGCAAAATCCACTTTTTTTTTGGCTCTTAAATGCTTTTTGTTGGAGTCTCTACTAGGAGTGCAGAAGATTTAAAAGTCTCTCGGTGCTTCACAGATATCTTTATATTCTGTTTGGGTCAAATTTTTCAAACCGCTCAGTTTTCTCTATCTTTTATTACATGAAAGTATTTGCAACAGAACTTCTAAAAAAAGTCTGGACTTTCCAATTACAATTTGGTGGTTTTCATTCTCCTCTGCCTCTGGGTTAGACTCGGGCTCCAACATGTAAGGCTGGATGGACATGTCTGCCCTTGTTGACATCTTTTAATCAATTTGTAAATAAAGAGTCTGTATTGCTATAAAATCTTAAAGTGCCCGTGACATGCTTTTTCTTCAATTACAGAAGATTAAAGAAAATTTAATATTTTATAAATTTGGCATCATTCATAGGGTTTTTACCCAGTTTGTCACAAAACATACATATTTTCTGCTAAATTTGGTGCAGTCCAAGTGAAACAGGAAGTGATGTCAAAGGGGAACTATTTAAAAAAATGTAACATCTTGGTCTTTTTAAACCTGACTCTTCTTTGTCTATCTGATAATGACTGAAAATAATCTAAAGAAACATCGGATTATTTGCAGTCTGTTGTTAGCCGTCATTCAGGCATTCCCCTTTGACATCACTTCCTGTTTCTGTTCATGCAAACACTTCAACAACTGCTCATTTCAGTGTCATAAATTTTTATCTGCATATCATCGTTAATGTTATCTTTTCCAAATATGCTCTGAAATATATCACTTAAATTCAATGTCACAGTCACTTTAAACCCCTCTATCAAAGTAGAATGGATCAGTCTGGAAGCTGGAGGGGGGTGGGGTTTGAATCACCTCATTTGGATTTAAGGATCAATGATATTAATCAGTTACACTTGATAAACCTGGACAGGTGGTTGTCTCGGGGTTGCTCAACACTTTTTATATGAGAACTTGCCTGCTGTAGCTGAAAATTATGTCTTGAGAATATTGAAAATGAATGCTGGCGCATTGAAAACAATTAGCCAACGTTATAACAATGCCATCAAACCCATTGGGAACATTAAAATCACAAGGAAAAGTTTTTTTTTTCCTTGAGTCACACCTTTTGGTTTATTCACGCTTAAATCCTGAGCTAAAATTAAATTTAGAATTAAGATGTTTATTTTTTTAAACCCAACTCGTCTCACTGGCAATTTTATCTGCCAAGACTACTTGAACTGATTTATGTTCCTCACATATACAACACTGTAACCATCTGTGCTCTAACTGATTGCCAAGACAGTTAATGGGTTTTTATGAGTTTTGTTTTGTATAAAAAAAAGATAATTATTTGTAGGTTTGTGCTCAAATCAACAGCTGCATTTTAAATGTACTTTGGTCATGCTTGAGATAAACTGTAATGGTGCCTGAATTGTAAATCCTTATTGAGCAAATTAAGGTGCATGAATTTTCATCACAATAAATTGCAAATTTCCATTAAAGCCGGCTCCATAAATCATGCCAGAAGTAAAACATGACAGTGACACCAATTCAGCAGAATAAAAGGGGAGGATCGTTTCAGTTGCCACACTCAAACACCTTTAAATTGGATGCTTTCAGACTAGCACGGTCATAAAAAGGATAGACTCACATTTTAATGGTTTTGTAACAAAAAAAAAAAGCTTTGTTCATGTGTTGTCATATCACAAAAAGAATTACTGCTCGTCTTCAGTCAGCTAAGAGTTTAACTTACGTTCAAACATTAAACAGGCAATTAAGCCCCATCTTTTATCATCTGCTGCATACAAGTTTGGCATAAACCCGTACCGACAAAATCATCTCACTCTGTTTTTTTCACCTGCTTCAAAAATAACTTGTTCTCATATCCCACCTTCCACCATCATTATTGGATCACAAAGCACACTGGCTGGAACCGTCAAATCCTCTGACTCCTGAGAAATGAAGAAGCTGGCATTATTTCAGCGCGTGCTCTCGCTGCGCGGCACCGGACAAGTGGCCTTAAAGCCCTGAAAGTGTAATAAATGATGTGGAGACAAACAGCATCAGAGTCAGAGGATCCCAGCAGCACATCATTAACCAGGACACTTAATTCCCTCAGTTGCTCTGCAAGCCTGTGCTGAGTAGCCTGAGGCCCGGGCATTTGACAGATCCACACAGAGACCCCCACTCCAACTCTATAATTGGCCTGGCGAAAATAATGCACGACCGAAACACTTCTGCCTTTGCAGAGTGCGGCACACAGATCTGCTTCCTGCTTTGTGAGGCTGTTGCTCCAGCCTTTTGCTGCTTGTCGCTCGTGCAGCGACACTTCAACCTTCATCCATGACATCTTCGCCCCCCCCTTTGGTGACTTTTTCTATTTTATTTCAAAATGATACCTCTTCAGGTGTGTCAGGTTTGCTCTACGAGGCCATCATTCAGCTATTTAGCACATTTCCCAAAATGTGCAACACAGTCGTTCCCTTTTTCATCTTCGCCTTTGATATCCTCTTCCATTCATTCCTTCTCTTCATTCTATCTCCCTGCACCCCGCTTCGCGCGCGTGCTTCCTTGTTACACACTCGGCTTGCTGGGTTCTCCCTTCTTATTCAGAGCTAATAAACCTTCACCAGTGTTCGTCTGGGCGTGCTGGGTCGACAAAGGCGCAGTGAGGTCACGGCGTTAAAGACGGATGGCTGTAATCTGGTTTGTGGCCCAGCCATCTGCTGTAGTCAGCTGCTTGCTAACTGCAGGGCCGGCCTTTATTATACTACGTGCCTCTACATGGCATTTAATCAGAAGAATTAACATCAACGGGCCGTGGAGTGGGAGGGAAAAAAAAAATTGTACTACCCGTGTAAACCCTGAGGCAGGTCTGCTAGGCTAAGAACGATGAGACAGAAGGAGGAAACAATCACTCTCAAGCGGATATAAATAAGCAAATATAACAGTTTATGTAGCTAAATCAACTGCTGTAAGGCGAGCTGGTCGACAGCTTGTCACACAGAAAGATCACAGTTTCTATAAGGTTTCAGCATTGCCTTAAGTGTGACCAATTTGAAAGACTAAAGTTTCTGTTTTGCCTGTTGCTACATGTTTAAAAGCTGCCAACAACTGTATGTCTTCCAGACTAGTTAATAAATGCCCTGTGATTAGAGGATCAAATAGAAGAAGTGAATTAGCAATTCCTCTGATCACAGCCTGTAGCAGCAGATGAAGAGAGCCTCACACAGCATACAAAATCCCACTTAAGATAAGGAAATTGAGGGGGGGAAACAGGAAAAAAAAGCAATTTCTCATGCCCTTATGTGATGTACACCATTTGGCCATCATCTGATCCTGCCGTCCTAACGAGCCTGTCAGTCTTTAACGTATGGTCTCATCTGAGGAACAGCCTCAAACCACTTCCTTAAATTTGCACAGCATCTTGTTTGGAAGCTGTCTAAAAAAACCTGTCAGTTCCCAAAACATATAATTTGCTGTAATGGCTTGGTTTTTCAATGACATCTGAAGAGCGATAAAGGAAATATATTTTTTTTGCTCCTGATCCACATTAATGGAGTATTTTTTTTTTCATCCCATCAGGTCTAAACACGACGTCATTTTTGCGAGATGGGGGAAAAAAAAAAACATACACAAAGCATGGAAGATTTTTTCCTAAAACCTGTGTGAATGAGAGCGTTTTCCCAGAGCTACACTAAATCCTTTTTAATGCAGACTCATTTAGTTTCTCATTTAAGAAACCCAAAGCGTTCCCCTGCAATCTTTTCTGATTTTACAGGTGATGGGATAGGGCACTAGTCTGAAGTCAAGAGGATATCTATTTAAATTGCCCAGGGGGAATCAGAGTTTCTTCATCTTTTTTTTTTTATACAAAAATATTCCCAGTAAAGTTTTGGTGATAAGACATCAAACAAATGTACTCCTGACATGATTTGCCTGTGAGAACTGATCCAAATCTACGAATGAATTGGCTACTAAATGAATTCTTTTATCTGCTTGAGAGGCAACGTTTGAGCAATAACCTCCGAACAAAGACAGGGAATTAGCTGATGTCTTGAGGGCTGTGTGACATGGAAATGTAACAATAAATAAATAAATAAATAAATAAAGATCTATCATTAATGTGTCCTTGAAAACAAACGGAAATATGTAAAGTTTGCCGAGCAAAAGACACGTCTTCTTCAGGATGAAGCATTAGTGATGGGATTAAAACAGACACACAGGAGAGAAAAAAAAAACCTTAACAATAAGCACAGCTTTATTTATCCTCATCTGCTGTCACGCCACAGATAGTCACCTGACTTGACCTCACAGAGGTCATGGGAAATGCGCCTGACTAATTACACGGAGGCAACTGGTGCTGCATTTCGTGGCGTGCCCTTTGACTGCGGAACGAAGGCATTCGAGCTCCGTTTAGAAACAACTAAATATAAAAGCAGGAGGAAACTCTGACCCCTGAAAGCAACTGGAAAATAGACAAGTTTATCACACCGACGCCTGCTTATTGCTTTCTACATATGGGTGTGCAAAACTTTGAGAAACTAACTTTACCAACAGTGTTGCTTTATCTTTTCGTAGAGAAAGCATTCAGTAAATGTATTAAAAATGACAAAGATGAACAACTGCGGCTTTAAAAAATAAATGTTTCCCTGCTCAATATTTACACTTTCAGACTTCCTTTTTAGTTTTTTTCCCTGTACTAAAACAGAAAATGTTTCCAAACAGGCCATTTTAATACAAATTTAATCTCTTTCCTTCAGAGCCATGCTAATAGAAGACATGTAAAAGTCACAAACTTACTGAATTAAGCAAAAATCTTGCATTAAAATGTATTTATTTTGGTTTATTTTTTTTATTACGACCCAATTCATTATAAAGTATGTTTATTTTAAATATTATATACTTAACAGCATTAATTGTTTTGGTAGAATCAGTCATATTTTTGCAGCTATGAGGACACAGGAAATCATATTATTATTAAACTTACCTTATCAGAGTACACAAAGAACAGGATGAGCAATATCAGCTCTGCCAGAAGAATTATCAGCAGTACAATGAAGAACTGTCAAAGAAAAGAAAAAGAGAAATGTATAAAATAAAACACTTTGCAGAAGACATGTCCATTTGCTTGCAGCTTATTTAAGTTTTAAATTAAAACATTAAAACGAGAACAATTTCAAACCCTTGAACCAAAAATGAAAGAGTTTGGTCACTTTTGAAGCGACATTTTGTCAAGTATTAATAGTTAGAGCCGAAACAATTCCAGCATCAAGAACAGGAGAAAAGTAACCAAAGAAAAGAAAACTTGAACCAATTTGTAAACAAATTTCACCGAGCCTCCCCAGTGGGCCTATATGTGAAAACTGCTTTACGAGAACAAATGAAGAGGAATTTCCCAATAAGTGGAAATCCTGCTTACAGGTTACCTTTAATTATTTTTTATCTTGGCAGCACAATCCAGAACGCCTACAAATAAGACAAATGCAGTTGAAAGGAGGAGAGAAATAAACAAAACTGGAAGAGGAAATAGAGTTCAGTGAAGGAAGAATAGAAAAAAAAGATCACATCAGTGCCTGAAGACTTGTTCATGTTTGAGGAAAAGGGAAGGAGGGTTAAATTACTCCTAAGATTAACTTCTAACAGTCTTACAGCTCGGCTGCTGCTCCTCTTTACCTGCTTGACGCCACGTCAGCTCAATATTTACAACCTTTTCTGGCACAGCATGGGAGGAAACAAGCGAACCTAGATTTCAGAAAACCCCATTAATTCCATGCTCGTTTTAGAGGAGGAGGAGGAGGAGGGAAAGCTGTTTTTTTTTTTTTTTGATGCCGCGGCCCACATAAAATAGTGACGAGGGTCTGTTCCCGAGTTGGAATCTGGGTTGCCGGTTTAATGTACGGCTGCTGTGCATTCACAGCTGGATTGTCACACTTTGCTGTTGGAGAGGGTTGATGGAACAACTTCTGCTCCGTCAATATGAAGCAGAGGTATATAGAGTATAGAAAAGAAAGGATTAAGTAAAAGTAAAATGGGGACATAAACAAAATCCACTTTTTTAGCTGTTAAATACATTTTTGTTGTGTACTTGGAGACTCTATGAGTGTTTGGGTCACATTTTTCCACCCGTTCAGTTTTCTCTATTTTCTATCTAACTATTACGTCAAATAATCTGTGGTGGAATTACCATATATGGTAACTTACCAACTAAAATTTCCTCGTCATGATCTCCTCTGATTCTGGGCCAGGCTCTGGTTCTGGGTCAGACTCTGGCTCCAACATGTAAGGCTGGACAGACAAGTCTTCCCTTGATGTTTTTTAATTTAATTGCAAATAAAACGTTTCTGCGCCCAGATTTCTCAAAATTCTGAGAATAAAGTCAAAATTCTGACAATAAAATTTATTTTTCCCAGTGGCCCTGATCCACTTTCGCAGATATGAAACACTTTATTGGGCTTAACCTATTAACATGCACCCGAACGCCTGTGTTCCACCTTAAGTTTTGTTTTTCTTTATACTGTCATGACTGCTGAAGTTAAAAATTCAGATTTTTAGCTTTAAAAAGAGACC
>JAUBOC010000011.1:19774065-19798905 GCA_032275365.1 Anablepsoides cearensis | reverse complement strand
TATCTATCTATCTATCTATCTATCTATCTATCTATCTATCTATCTATCTATCTATCTATCTATCTATCTATCTCAATAAAGGTGTGCACATGTGTGTGTTTAAAACTCCCTCGTGGCTTTTTTCTGTCTCCTAAAATAGAGCAAGAGCAGGAGATTTTTCCCCTCCTCTCTGTGGTTGTCGTTATTTGTGTTCTTAAGGGAACATGAAGGTCCCCAGCTGACAAAGAGACGTGTACGGTTTATCTGTGGTCCATTCAGCTCAGTGCCAGGGGCTCCGTTTGGTGAGTTCCCCAGAAGGGAAACGACACAAGTAAGCAAAAAAAAAAACCTTTCTGTTATATTTCCTGTCACTTGCAGTGACACACAGTCATTTAAATGCAAAGAAGAAAAAAATTGTAGGCTTTAAGTTTTAAGTAGGAGTTGACAGCTGATGGGTTCATCAATTGTTGCATGAGCCCTCGAGGGGCTGCGGTAAATACAGATCCGGAGGAGAGCCTGAGAGTCGCAAAGGAGTTGGGGAAACCACGGTAAGATATTTTAACGGTGCAGCCAAAAAACAAAAAGGTGCACAAATTTCCAAGTCTCTGACCTAAGCTATTGTACTATTCCCAGCCAGGCGGAGCATTTAGGTAGAAAGACGTTTGGTAAGAGGAATGTGCCCTGAGGCGAGGAGACCTATGAACTGCTTGGTCATCCACCTAGAATTTCAAAGGAGGCATTTCCTAAGATCTTGTAACATTCATTCTATTTCAACCAAGGCCAATCTGTCTCAAACAGAGCCTGAAAGGAAAGTCGCAGCTCTGGAAATGGTAAAATCAGTATAAGAAATTACTAGGATGGATTTTTATTTTATTGGCCTCTCATTGGTTGATGTTTCCTTTATAGAGGTTTGCGCTCAATATACATTCATCTTACCAACATGAATCAACAGAATGAATGTTCTATAATTGGATGTCATCTCTGATTGAACAAAATTGAATCCCTATCTTTACAATACAGGAAATATATAAAAACACATCCTCTGATTCGTCACATATCTTTGTTTTCGCAATCTCTTATCTCAGCTTCCTGATTGTCGTATTTCTTTGAGGTCAAGTGGCACAGTCATAATTTAGGGTGTTGTTTTAAAACCTGAAGAGCAAAAAAAAAAAAAAAGTATTTTTCACTTTTCTGTCAATGTTTTGTGACCAAGTTTGCTATGATCCTGCTTCACAGAAGAGCGTGAATTACTACTTATGACAAGGAGCACTGCATTTAGATGCCAGGTCAGTAAAGCCACGTGTCCCTCTGGCCGATATAATGCAGTAAGGTCAGCTGCAGTCCAACAGGCCAGCCAGCTGATTGAGGCGGTTATATATAGATAGCACTGGCAGGCTAACTCATTCAGGGGACCAGGATGGGGCTCTGTCACAAGGCCTGCGATGATTTAGAGCAGAATCTTTAATCTAAAATCAGCCTATGGTATAATGGAGCCAGACTCCTTTTCCATGACACAAACCAGAACAAGATTTCCCCCGTGGGTTGAGGAGATGAAGTGAATCAATTTGAAATAAACGAAGGATGATGAGACATTAATTGTCAGTGCAAAGGTGACGGTTTAAAAAGGCAGATCTGATTTGCAGAGCACAGGGGGGACATGGCGAGGAGGTCAGCTACGCACCTCGATGGCTGAAAAAAGGGTGCGTGCCTGTCAGCTTCGGGGCACGTGATCCAAATTGGCCTTTCTTTTGAGAAATGTTAATGTGTGTGTCAAGAGCGGGGTTACACATTTGCATGTGGGTGGAAGAACCTAAGGGTGCTACTGTGACCATTTTAGGCCTTGTTGTATATTATGTATTATTAACAGGTGACATTACAGTGATTTTTTGGAATTGTTTTGTCACGTTTATTGCAAAAGAAACCTTGACAAATAGAGATTTTTTAATCGCAAAATATCTTAAACAGAAACAAATTCTGAAAAGTTTAAATTTAGATCATATAATTTAGTGCTCTTGGCAGAACAAGGACAGCTGGAGCCAGACGTTTCCTGAATCTGAGACACGTGTTTCATTATTTATGTGTTCAAATGCTCAACCACAGCTACGAGTTTAGACAGAACACAAGGAATGCTTTAGAGGCAGTGTGATAGCAAATGGTACAAAGTGAAGAAAAAGTGATCGCAACATGCAGCTTGGGGCACGTAGCAGCAATGGCAAAGCCATATTTGTACTTTTCAAGACCTTTTTTAATCATCTTCTTTTGTAGCCTACAAAGAAAACGGGGCAGACTTGAGCGGAACACAAGGCAGGGCTGGTGTTTGGGATGGGGTCCAGCATGAGTCGCTGTGAAAAGCCGGACAGAAACACTTGGTATGTCAGTTGGTTCCGAGCCTAATGCAATGTTTGTACAGTTGGCCCAGTTGCCATTTGGCATTAAAAAACACGAGCAAAGACGTGACGCGGCTCAATATGAGACTTCTCTGATCCCACATTTAGCTTTTCAAACAGAATTGGAAATAAATACAAACTGTGGATCTTAACATGATATGATGCGGAACAATTAGAGATCATCAGTTTATAGTTTTAAAAACAAAAGCAAAAATAAACATTAAGATCTCAGAGTTTGGAGTTAACGCTGCACAAATTACCTCATAATTTTAGCACTTAAAGATATAATATTAGTATTGTTTAAATAAAAAGAACACATAAAATATAGTTTCCATTCATTCATACTATATTATTTCTTCACTGAATTCTTGATTTTATTAAAACAAATTAAAAAAATGAACGTCTTTAAATAATTTGCAAACATTTCAGCGTTGCAATTTTAAAAATGTAAAATATCTTTCCATCAGTGAAGCCATTCGCCCAGATGTGCACGTTGTTAAAGTGCATTAGGGAGAAAAGAGAAACTCTTCCAAGATGAGGTGAAGAGGTGAAAGAAAGCTGCAGATTTAGACTCAAACAGTCATGTTATTTTTGTCCTGATGTAGTAAAAAAACCCTGCTTTTTAGCTTTTTAAACCAATAATTAATGAGGACAGCCTCTTCTGGTTATTCCTTAGCAATTTGCATCAAATGCTTTTATGATTAAAGAGTGGAGAGACATTTGTTAGGCTCAACCTGAGAACGTGAGCTCTCAACACTTGTGTGCAAAGGTGGAAAATAAATTCCATTCGTGTACATCTCAGAAATGAAAATTAAGGTAGAAATAAAGGGGAAGAGCAGTGCTTAACCAATGAAGACAATATAGACTCATGTTTTTCCTTCTACACCAAATAAAGCAGTATTAATCAGAATCAGAATCAGAATACTTTAATGATCCCCGGGGGGAAATTGCTATTATTACAGCTGCAGCCGTTCAAGTAAGCATTAGAGTTGAAATATAAAGGAAGAAATATTTGAGCACACAAGTAAGAAATAAGTATAAAAAACTCTGGAGAACCAGATGAACACAGAGAACAATGAGCCTTCTTTAGGGTCTTTACAGTTAAGAAAGAAAAAAAAAAGAAGAGAAGAAAGGAAGACTCCATTCACCTTTAATGATAATAATAAGTGTATTAAACAACCCAGTGGGTTGTGTGACCCTCTATGGGCACAAACAAACAGAACACTTACAGAAAATATACTTACAAAACTATCTGAACAATCATAAAGTAGTGAATGAAGTGTCCATCGTAGAATTGCTGGAGTAACTGTAGAGATTTATTTCCCTAAATGTCAGAACGATTTCTGAACCTAAGCTACATCTGTCAGCCCGTCTGCTCGCAGTTAGCTTAGCAAATAGACTTTTGGTGGTTAATCCCCGTTAGCTGAGCACAAACGGCAGGACTTAAGGAACTAAAAACCTTCGCAGCAGCTAACCGAAATACTAAATCTGACTTTTGAGTTTAGACAGAAGGTAATCGTCAAGTGAACAGCATTGCCTTGACAATGAGATAAGCCGAAGCAGATGATTTATTTGATGAAGGATGACATTAACTGGCCTGGCTGCATAGTGACAGAGGAGGGCCGTAACGTTTAACGCGTTGCTTGATCTGGCCTCCTCTCAGGACTGTTTACTGCAGAGCGGTCTGTATGTCAGGTCCACACGCTCTGGTAATTCTTTTACTGCTGCTGCCAACCTGGAGGTCAAATAAAGGCATTGCTTTACATAAACAAGGGGAGCTGCTTGAATAGCTGGGTGTCATGGCACTCGACCGAGACAAAAAAAAAAAAAAAAAAAAAAGGGGAACTTCTTTTGTTTTATGGCATCAAAGTAAATATAAACTGAGTAAAGAAAAAGAACTATAGTTTATTTGTCTAACAGATAGAGATCCTATAAGTGAGTCTTTTTCTGTTTTCTAAATTTTGCAAGTTTTTTTTTAATGCCTAACAACTAAAAAAGAAAAAAAAAACAATCTTTTTATTGTTCTTTTTTCAAAATGAAACAGATGTAGGTGCTGGCAAGCAACCTGCAGCGTGAAAAGATTTATCTCATCCATCCAAACACCGTCTTTATTTTCTGCCCAGAAATGCTGAAATAAGCCAAAAATGTTTTAGTAGCTTTGAGAGAAAAACATGAGACTTCTCTTTGCTGAATCAAAGAAACACTGTAAAAAAAGAACCACAGGACATATTTACTCAAACTAACTAATATCACTAATTAAAACGGACGGTGCTGTACTTAGCAGGAAACATAAAAAACTGGTACCGACTGACAGATTTAATTAAAATTATTCACTGAATTTAAAAGAAAGGACTAATTAATTTGACTGGTTTCAGTCTATTTTGTCTTATCCTCCACTTCACTACAATAAAAGGAAAAAAGGAATTTACACACCTTAAAAAATCATAACATAAAAATATACAATTAAAAACAGCAGTATTTTATATAAAAACGAGACAAATCTTATACCAAAAGTATGGTATACTTTTTGCTTCTACAAAAAGCATGTTATACAGTGTTTTAAACAATTTAACATTTTTTCTGTTTTCAAATATATCTTTATGCCGCCTCAGATTCTACCCTCCAAAAGGTAATACTCTTTTTTGCAGCATTCTCCACCTCCATAAATGATTAAGCTTTTATTCTTCCTCGTGTCGCATCACAAAGGAGCTCCTATTATGATGCAACAGGACTTTTAAATTACCTGATCTCCTCTCTGATTTCCATGTGACCAAAAAAAAAAAAAAAAAAAAAAAAATCAAAAATCTTCATCCTTTCCTCTGCTGACTGAGGAGAAGAGAGAGAAATGAGACTGATGCACGGTGAGCTGAATTAATATTGTGCAGATATCAGAAGGTAATTAATCACGTGTCAGAATTTCTGAGTGTTGGAAGTTTTGAATGATGTCAGAGGTGTCGAACTGAATCAGATCAATAAAACTGTTAATTATCCCTAACATAAAAGAAAAATCTTTTTTTGCTAATAGAAATGTTATAGTGTGATGCTCTGCTCTTGTTAAAGTCTTTATTGGCTTTATACATTTTTAAATATGCTCATTAAAGTATAGTTATGTGATAATATAATCATCAAACTATTTAAAAATAACATTGATTTATTAACACCTGCAGCCTAGCAGATGCTGCTAAATAATTCAAAGTACACCTGCCATATTTAAAAATGTTCAGCAGTTAATTTCACTTCTTTTCAGAGTAACAAGTGCATTAATAAAAATTATGTCTTTTTTTATTGGCTGTGGTTTTTTTAAAAAAACGTTATAAATAAGACAATAAAGAATCCAATTCAATGCGTGGAACAAAGTTTGAAAAATAAAACTGATTGAATATTTTGGCACGCCGCGCAGACCCTGCTGTGCTCTTATTCCAGCTGTGCAGCTGAATGAACAACTGCTGAGTTTTGTCAGTGAAAAGAAGAACTTGCTCGCTTACACATGTTATCTGTTCTTACAACAGATCTGTGCGGCTGCCGCTCAGCTTCAGCCAACTTTTAACATTGGGGGTGTAAGTGACGTTAGCTTCAAAAGCTAACCTGGAAGGGGCGCGCATTTTCCACCCGAACGTGGTGTTTTCTGAAACAATGCTGATGATTTTGGGGAGGAGACCGATGAGGCGTAATGCAACAGCTTGGGGACACTTGGCAGGAAGTCAATATTTAAACACTCAACATAAACTCCTGCTTAAAAAAGATCAATCTGCGTGTAGTACAGCATGTTGCCCGGCGCCCGAGGAATACGGGCTTCACCTTAAGCTGCCAGTCTGCAGGCTCCTCTGTGTCTCGCCTTGTTTGATGCTGCTGGTCAATAATAGATCACTCACAAACTGTAAAGAAAATCAAGCGTGGGAAAGACTACTTAAGATGCTTAAAAGTTGCTTTCCTCCCAGGAAGATTAGAAAGAAAGTGGTGTGAATATGAATGTTGGACTGAGTGATATTTAGTTTGAAAGTAGAATCACAGTCATTCATTGGAGGGACACTAACCTTATGACAGCTGATCTGCATTAAGACATAGAGTCTCATTACCCTTTGGAAATGGGTTAATTGCTGTGACATTTTCCGCAGCGTCCGATTCCTCAGTAAGTGCAGCTGGGTTCGGTGGAGGGCAACCATGTGACCAGAGCTGCTAGGAAAAGACACGTCCTCTGAAAAGAGACCGGATCTTTAATATATGCACCTCGAGAAGATGTAATTAGGGATTCGGTGTCAGAGTTGATTCTCTAAAGAGGCGAGGTCCCTGATCAGACAAAATAGAAGCAAGTCATCTGTAATGTAGGTTTTACTGGCCTCTGACTGCTTAGAGGTAGATGTCAGTCAGTGGCAGCGACATGACAGAGAGCAGGTTCCCCCCCCCCCCCAACGTGGGGTTCAATCTATTAGGAGAAACGGGAGCCCTCGTGATTGACGAGCTGCTCCACCTCATCCATCAGGTCTGGCATACCGAGGCCTGACACCGCCATATCCCTCCCATGTGGCCGGGAGCCGCCACAACCCTGAGCTATATTTGCTAGCTGACATTAATGCCTTGCTCTTTCCTGACTATATAATCCCCCCCCCCTCTCTATTTCTTGCTCTGCCTCCATGACATTGCAAATCTACAGCTATCTTACAGTCTGCTCCTTTATGACAGCAGATTTTACATTATAACACAGGATGAAAAGCAGATCCTGAGGAGTAAAATCAGATTAGAAAGTAAAAGTTTTAGTTTTCAGCGCTTCACAGCTTTAATATAGTTAACTTGTGCCAACACAAAAAAGATATTAAATGGGGAGTATCAAGCAAAATCAAATTTCTTAGCTGTTAAATACATTTTGTTGTGGGCAGAAAACTTGAATTTAGTTTCTCCCGGTGCTGTGTACATATCTTTGTATCCTTTTTAGGTAAGATTTTTCAACCCAATCAGTTTTCTCTATTTTCTATTACATTTTCTGAACTTTTACGCAAATTTATTTGTGACAGAACTGCTAAATATGATCTGGACTTACTAATGACAATTTGGTGGTCTTCATTCTCCTCTGGCTCTGTGTCAGACATGTAAGGCTGGATGGACAAGTCCTCCCTTGTTAACATCTTTTAATTCATTTGTAAATAAAAAGTTTATGTGCCGCTATATTGACGTAAACTCCTCTGTAAAACTAGAATGAAAGCTGGAAGGGGGATGGGGTGTGATGAACCTCGTTTGGATTTAAAGAGACAGCCTCAAAACGAGTTGATCTTAGACACACCTCAGAAAAGGGGTGAATGAGGGGATTGTGGAGTTACAATAAGGAGAATTCAACAGTCCCACTTTATATAGACTCCAACTGATGGATTTAAACATAAAAAAGAAGGATTTCAAAGCAGGATATGTCTAATTTAAAATACATCATATGAAAAAGACATTTAGAGCCCTATATTTATTTAATAAAGTAAATAAAGGCTGGACTTTTGTACCAGATTTGAATGTACATAGACAAAATTTAAGAAAAAAACAATAAAAGTTTATTAAAAAAAAATAATAATTATACTTATTTTTTATGTATCATTTATTTAAAAAAACATGCAAAAGAATAATTATCATATGGGCACCAGTGACCCCCGTGAACCTGAAAGGAAGAAGCAGGTATAGATAATGGATGGATAGTTATCATTAAGGTTTGTTCAAAGGATAATGCAACCAGGAATTGAGGATATTGACCAAACAAAAAAATTCAGTGTTTTAAGTAAAAAGTCTTCTTAGATAAGAAGAAAAAGGCAGAAGGGCGACGACAGTATTGTCAATTGTGGAAGATATTTTACTGGAGTTGTTATTCCTCTGATGAGCAATGTCAGCACCGCTTACTTCCACATCTCATCTCCATTTCCATTAGAGAGTACTTGGCTGTTCACCCATGCTGTAATTTTAATTAAAACCCATAAGTAAGCAATGAGGAGAACAGCTCAGTTATTGAGGTTTTTTATTTTTTATTTTTTTATGCGTGCTCTTTAAAGCAGGGGTCTGCAAAGGCTGAAGAGTCTCTTCACAGTGGGAAGTCATCATTAACAGGGGAAACAACACTCAGGTCATGACTGGAAAAAATATATGCACAGTTCACCTTGAGTATACAAGGCAGCAAATATGTTTTTTACCTTGAATTATTTGAACCTTATATAAAAGTGTGAATAGCAACATAATAATTAATGTAGTTTCATAAATTCAAAGACAACCATGAGGGAAGCTGACTGAAGTGAGCAAACAGCTTTTAAGAAGCAGATGCTTTGGTTTGGATGAAAGATCTTTAATCGTTTTCTCAGACCTTCATAATTCTGTAATTTCCTTGTATAATTTCCTTGTTAAAATCCTTCGCCATCATCCTAATGGACGGAAATAAATTTGAGGCTTTTTGCAATGACAAATAACAGAAAATCTGCAGAGTCATTGTGAGAGAGCTTGGCGTGGAAAATATGAAAGTCGGCCTGAGCTTTAAGTCACTGACTGGTTCAAAAACCAAGCATGGGGAAGAACAAGTGTTTCCACATGAGATAAAACAAACCCTGACTTCCTGCAGGAAAAGTCCTCAAAGAGGCGCAGATCCTTTTCTACTTTTTTTAATTTCTATGCTCCTTTTCTTTCAGTTCATTTTTCCCCAGCAGGCAGCTGATCCTGCAGTTTGGGCGACAGTCAATTCTATTTGTGAGAAAAATGGGTTGTGTAAAAGAAAGGAAAGACTACTGGGGAGCACCAAAATTACCTGTATGTATCACGTAAAGAATGCAATAACATGATGGTTATTTTTAACTGTTTATTCCCAACAGGTTGGAGCATTGTTGTCGTGTCACAAGAGACTCGTTTGGGCAAATGTACTGAAAATAAGTAAACCTAAATACATCACCCAGGCTCTTCTTGCCAACTGATAGCACACTCATTAACACCCAGACCAGAAGCACAACAACTGAGCTCTACTACTGTTCTTTTCTTACCCTCCTGACCTCTGAACAGAGGTCCTCGTCAGATGGCAGCCTGGAGCAGATTACAGAGTGGAGGTCAAAACCCAAGTCTCTCCATATGCCAGTGACGTGATAGGCTTCTTTAGACCCCCCCACCCCCCTTGCAAAGAGTAAATCAGTTTAGTTAGCACGAGCAGCTGTACTCTCTCATACACGCAGCCGAACCAAGGAGCAACTGGAGCAACAACTAAAATTTCTTATCAAGTGCTAACTGTGCAAGAAGAGCAGAAGCAGCGACCTGTTTTTCTGACCTGTAGCAGCAGAGCTCACACACAGAGGGGACTGCATTCTTCATGAGGTTCTGGCTCACGGAAAAAAAAAAAAAAAAAACTGATCGCACAAAGCAGAAAGTCAAGAAACCCTCTGCCTCTCACAGACTGATAACGAGGCAAAGGATATCCGAAAAGCACGTGGGAAGACTATTTAATCAGTGTGTATTTATTGATGGGTTTACTATTGCTGTAATCTGTTTGCAATGAGGAGAGTTGCCGATTTGATTAGTTGAGCCGAGTTACGCCTGACAAAATGAGAGGTTCCAGCTCACAAACCCAACTTCCTGCTTTTCTCTCACACGAGTCACACGTGCAAGCTTTGAATTAACTCCCACTTCGTATGCTCTTTTGTTCTGACCTTTTTTGAGACTCACAATGTTTTCTTTTCTCTCAATTCCTCACACAGACACACAGACTGCCCTTTGGATATGAGGTGGTCACTTAATAAGGCGGTGTAGCCATTACTTTCAATCGGATTCTCCCTGATCAGTTCCGTTAACGTTCAGGGTATTTTTCACCTCTGATAGTTCGGTAAAGTCGGTTCAATCGGGGACCAAAATTCCATCTTCGAACTAATCAACAAGCTAAATCTTGTGAACAACCTGTTTACCCCCTCAGCTGTGGTGGCGCTGCACCAAGAACCACTGAAGGAAACGACCTGAAATGAAAACAAACAAGGAGTGGCATTCAGTTTTAGCAGTTGAAGGTTTTATCTTTTGACACTCTTCCTCAGTGGTTTCAGCATGAGGGGAAGGTGAGGCAGGAGACTATGAGGAGATGCACTGAGTAGGAGCGCATCCAGCTTTATAGCAGTGATGTATACAGACATCCATCAAGGTATATGAGTGACTTTATTACTGTTATTACTCAGAGCACCCCGCGCTGTAGTCCACTTCCTGTTTTAAAACAGCACCAGAGTTCACTTCAACCGAACTGAGACAGGTTTGAAGGTGGACCAGAGTTCAAATCATGCATTCACGGCTCCCCAAACGAACCATTAAAGCGGACTAAACAGGGTTGGTGTGAACACACCATTACAGTTCCAAATCAATAGGAAATCAAACAAAACAGAGACCTCTCTGTTAAATAATAATTCATTAGAATAAAACACCCACAATAAACTCAAAGTCAGGGTGACAAGAACACAGAGCTGCATTGCAACTAGAATCATTAGTCCATTACTTACATGCATCATATATTCATTTTGACTACAGTCATTAGAAGACTGAAACACTCCATTTAGCATTGTTGTGCACACTTAATTTTCTCCTTGATTGACTCTGCATATTGGCGTTTTTCAACCTCAGCATGGCCCACTAGGGACAGAAAACCACTGAAGAAAAAACTGTTTAAAAAAAAAAAGAAAGGGTCAGACGCCTCAAGTCACATTTCAGCTCACAATTAATTATCAGAAAGTTTGAAATGATTTTGAATAGCTTGGTTGCTGAAAGGAACAGTCACACTAGGACAGACTACAGAACTGCTGCAGGAGGCGGATTTTCCTGACACTACTTTCCTCTGTCCTGCAGATCCACGAATGCTGAGATCCTGCTTGTTGGGCTTCAGAGAAAGCCTACATGTCTGTTTTTGTCCTTAGAAAAAGTGGGCAGAGACAGCAGCCTGAAGTAGAATCACCTGCTGTTAGCTAACAGTTTCTTCAATTCCTCAGATCCACCACGTTCAGCTGCTAAGTGAAGGGAAAAAAAAAAAGATCTCGGCAGGCAGTATCTGCAGCTCTTCTCAGCCCTGCTATTAGAAGAGCGAAGCATCAAAACAAAACACCTAAATTTGCATCTTTGAACTGTTTTCTGGTGCCAAACCCCTTGCAATGTTCCCATGTTTCTCAAACCCATTCATCATGCTGACCTGAGTGGGGAAGCGATTTAGATTTCTATAACTGCACTGATCTAAGAGTCTGAAAGCTGCAATGAAGATAAAGATGATGAAGATCAAAGCCAGAAGGGACGAAAAGTAGAAACAAAATACAAATATTTTAGATGTTTATGTATGAATGATGTTTCCACTCATTCATAAAGCACTTCTTATTATACATAGCTTATTGACACTCCAAATAGCAGATAAGGGGATTTATTCTTATCCCAAAGACAATTCAACACATAAAGGGGCTTCTGGAAAAACAAACAGTTTATCACCTTAACCACTGCCCTTTTAAAAAGTAGGTGTGAGATTTCCTTCTCTTTTTTTAGTTGTTTGCATAATGAGTTCCCATAAAATTCTGACCACATTAGTCGACGGAACAATAAGAATTAAATGGCTGGGGTAACCATAAAGGAAGAAAATGGAAATTAGAGCCGACAAATCAACAGGCTACTAGTGTTTTGCTTTTATTGTAGCTAATTAACAATAAAACAAGCAAACACCGTTATGTCTAGTGCAACTGATATGTGCATCTGACCCAGCAAGCCTGCATCAACCAGCTATTATAATGTTTACACAGAAAAAAAAGATCTTTGACTCACAAATACTGACAAAGTGGCGATTCATAGCCTTCAATAAAAAAAAAAAATCAAGAATGAAATAGTCAGTGCTCCCAATTAAAGTATTTAACACTTTTAAAAACGTGAAATTAGATGTTTACGCTTATTTGCGAGTGCAGACAAGTTTGTTCGCACCAACAGACGCTCCACACGGGGCGGTGCAAAAACAAAAAAAAAAAGAATGTTTAAACAATCTGAACTAGGATGTCAAGGCTTAATTCCTCTTTATGACATCCCAATCACAGCTGCACATTGCACATAATTGGGTTATAATTAGCTGAGAACACACCACAGGAGGCCGTGCAGTGGTAGAGCCGGTGCACTATGCTGGAAATGGGCTGTGATAGAAATCACTACACTGTAGCTATTCTGCTTGATTGCCCATCAAGGATAGTTACGCTGAACATACCAAAAATATCCACAGATGAATATGCACATGCATAAACACACACAGATCCTCCTGTTTGCAGGCAGCTAGAGGACCCTGCCTTGACACATCACCCCATTTAGATGCACATTTTGCTTTAAGGGACGTGGCACAATGCCAGCCTGCACACATCTCAAATATTAAGGCTTGAATCCATTGTATGTTGCTAATTTTAGAAATTGCTGGGTTAAAGCAGAGCAAAGAAAGGGAAACACACTATTCAGCTTTCTTCTTACATCAATGGACAGAGGAAACAAATGCCATTGTCTCTTAAATCAAAAATAACTGCTGTTACAAAAAAAATTGCATAACTCATCAAATAAAAGCTGTTAACATGTGAAACAAATGTTTTGCACATGTTGTTTCTGTGTGGTTTAGAACTTTTTGAACAGATTTATGGGATTCCATTTATCATGTTCAATTTGTGTGTTTCAGTATCTTTACTTTATTATTAAAGGACACATATGTTTTAAATCCTTTTTCACATTAAAACCATTCAGTTGGGGTCTATATAAAGAGGAACTGCAATGCTTTGGTCTGAATTCCCCCTTATTGTAACTCCACAAGTCCCTCTTTCAGCGTGTCTCAGATCAACTCGCTTTCAGGCTGTCTCTTTAAATCCAAATGAGCCACTTCACACCCCGCCCCCCTCCAGCTTCCAGAGCGGCCCATTGAAGTTTTACAGAGGGGGTTATGAAAAATGTTTTACTTACACATTAATTAAAAGATGTCAACAAGGGAAGACTTGTCCATCCAGCCAGTGTCTGAACCGGAGCCAGAGGAGAATGAAAATCACCAAATTGTAGTTAGTAAGTCCAGACCTTGTTGTGCAGTTCTGTTCCAAATATATACTGTGATGTAATCTTTCAAAAACATCATAGAAAATAGTTTATGGGTTGAAAAATAAACCCCAAACAGAATATAAAGACATCTATGCAGCACCGTTAAAGACTAAATTCAAATTTTCTGCACTCCAAGAGACTCTAAGTACACAACAAAATGTATTTAATGGCTAAAAGAGTGAATTTTGCTTGATATGTCCCCCTTTAAATCATCCTGATTTTCCACATGAGAATGTTGTAAGCAAATATGACTGAGCATACATTTATATTTTCAAGCTCATAAAGCCTGAATATAAGTGTTACTAAATAGTCCCACCATCTAAAGAATCTGAGTGCAAGAATGTTGGCTGCAAAGAACCGTTCTGCAATTATAATGGTGTGAAACAGTGAAGACCTTCAAACATCTCTGAGTCATTTTGCCAGATTCTCCTCACTATGTGACTTCAGAAATAGCTTTTAAATATATACCAAACTTTCAAAAGCTAAATCCCAAGATGTTTTATCTCTGGATTTAATCTGAACATGTACTCACCTCTCCACTTTTAGCTTGCATTGAATCCAATAATTATTCATTCTGTCTTTGCATAAATACATTATACTTCAGGCTAAGTACTTCTACACAGACTAAAGAAACCTGGTGTGTGGCTGAGTGCCTCATATTTGGTTTTTAATGATATGTCTATTATCATATTTCATTGAGGACAGAGAGAAGAAGAGAAGCAGAGGGCTGGCTAGCTGGTATCTCACTGTTTTATTTATTCACACGAGGATGGGTGCATAAAAGGTGATTTATATTCCGGACAACGATAAGCTAAAGCCTCTTAGCAGCTCCTGTTCACTCCGTGAGAGATAACCAGTGTCTGGACGTGAAGAGCATCCCTCCTTGTGCAAAATGTTGGCGGCTTGGGAAACTCACTGATCTGTGAAGCTCCGCTCTCAAGACGAATGATCAATACACTCCCATCTTACTATTTTCTCTCTAAAGCTCAAAGAAATCACTATCCGCTCCACCGACACAGAGGAGGTGTGAAGCAAAAGCGGATAGCAGTGGGTGGTAAAGGTGGTCAATTCAATTATCTCGTTCTCTGAGCACAGTTCTGTTGCGGACAGCCGGCACAATTTTTAGGAAGAAAGGAATGCCAAATATATCAGACTGCTGTAAATATATCCTAACCTCGCACACCAATCATCAGCTTTATCAAAAGCCAATTTGGGGAAATCTGATGAAAACTCAACAAACTGTTAGAAGGTCATCTGTTAATTGGTAATAGCATCTTTGATTGGGAGCATCATTTGAATACATGCATTCATTTATGTGTGTATGTGAAAATGAGTTTGGCAAAATTGCAACATGTGCAATTAATCATCAAAAAAGCTTTCACCGGTTATTATTTGGCACTTAGCGATTAATACGGACAGACCGGGTATTTCCTGGGTCAGTCTCCTTGGAGCCCCTCTTCTCTGTCCTTTTCTGATCCAAATAATGGAGCCATTCTCTGAAAAGGTTCTGACTGCGGATCAGTCCATCTGTCTGTATCTCCACCGCAATTAGATGTAACTCCACAATCTAATATTATGTCATCGTTTTGACTCAAAAACACTAAAACTGACTAAACAAACTAAATATAGTAAATCTGTCAAATCTCATTGCTCAATCATGATCTTCCAATCTCGCCATCGCCGCCAAGCTTAATTCAACTTTTGCGTTTTTTATTATTATTATTTTTTTTACTTTTTTGGCTCGTGTCAATCAGAAAGGAGTTTGGGGTTTAATGTTAGCTTGACGGGGTGAGGGTGGGGGGTGAGAACACAGGTGAACTGAGGTGTTTTTTTCCATAAATCGGCTGTTTTTTGCTACCTACTGCTGCAACGCGACGATGATGAAAAAACAAACAAACAAACAAAACAAAAACAGACAAACGTACTGTAAATTTTGACACAAATTGGGACAGATTTTTTGGGGCGAGTCTATCTTTTTCACTAGAGTGATTTAATTCAGTGATGTGATTAGGACAGGCTGGGGTCCGCATGACTGTCAGGTTAATTGATAACTCTAAATTGTCCCTAGGTGTGAGTGAGAGTGAATGGTTGTTTGTCTCGTTTGTCTCTATGTGTTGTCCTGTGATGGACTTGCGACCTGTCCAGGGTGTACCCCGCCCCTCGCACTGTGACAGCTGGATATGGAGACCAGGGACCCACGCGACCCTGAAAGGAATAAGCGTGTACAGAAAATGGATGGATGGATGGATTTTGTTGCAAATATCGCCCAGCATTACGTTATAACAGAATGAGCTTGGTTTGGGGACGTGATGTGAATTCTATAAGCTCTTTCACAAAACACTTCAATGCAAGCCTGAGTTGCTTTCTAGACGTCTCAGAGAGGTCAACCTGCTGCTGTAACACCGCTGAGCTGGCAGGCGGGGTGGTTAAAGTGCTGCTGACTTATGAAACAGTAAGTTTGCATCGCAGCTTGAGGATGTGACAACAGACTGTTGGTGCAACCAGCCTGAGACGTTCAACACAGTTTATGTAAAGCTTTTTTACCAATACTGATCTTAGTTAACAAAACAATTGCCGATATTGTCTTGATTTCACACGGTTGCAAAGTACACTCTATAAGTAAATCAAAGTTATTAAAATCAATTCTTTGAACATGCCTGACATCACAGTAGTCCTTAAATGCAATGAAGAAAAACTTTATTCTTACAGCTTTTATAACTAAAAATGTATAATTTATATCATACAGTTTGTTTCCACAGGGGGCACTGATTTTTCTTTACTTCTACAAAATTATCATGAAAAGATTCAAACAATCAAAAATCACTGTTTACAATATCCTCTTAGCTCTGAAGTTCAGAGTAAGCGTTCATCCATTTTTAAACCTATTTTAAATTTATTTTGTGAGCAGAAAAGAACGATGCATTCACTTTACTGCATTTATTACATTTAGCGTGACAGAGAAAAAATAAAACTTGGAACGATCAGGACAAAATATGAATGAAAACCCCAAAATTAGTAAATAATATCAGGCAATGATTGTGTGACGGTGGTGGTAAATGGAGCATTTTGTCGTGTAATGACACTGAGCGCAGCATCGAGTCCACCACTGCTGTGTCGCTGTCCCCTGGGTCAGTCCTGCTGGAGAGTTGTCATTATTCATGCATGAAGAAATATGTGTTTTATGCATAAATAAAAAAAATACAGCTTCAGTGATCTAGAAATAGACTGTATGCAGTGATGACAGTGTTCAGTGCATCAGATCAGGAGATCAGAACTGAGTAACTCCAATCAAACATGTTCTGATCTGTAATTTATGAAGTCTAGATAATCGCAACTCCACCACAGGTTAGGCTAAACAACTGTAAGCTATTCTGTACTGACATACTGAAATGACTATTTTCAGATATTTACTCAAAACATAATTAAATTACCATTTCAAAATGTTGACTTATTTAATGATGCTGTTTGATGTTGAACTTAAATCTCTGTGGCTGTAATTAAAATATTTTACATAATCAAGGTGAGCCACAGGAATTTATCAAGGTTTCAATTTTTTTTATTTTATTGAGTAAAAAACATTTAAACGAATAAAAAAAACTAATCTCTATTCTTAGAAAACTAAAAACATCTACATGTAAAGTATAAGCAAAAGACCAGTTTGTTGAGACCAGAGCTGCAGATGTCACATTAAAAACTATTGTCAATTCTGACTTGCTAAATATTTACTACTCGTGAGTAAAATGAGAAAATGAAGCCTGACACGCGGGCCAAATGAGCAAATATCTGTTTGGAGTGTTCAAATCATTCAGGATGAGAATTTCCTTAATATTTGACATGTCTAATTGAAGAATGTTTCATGGAAGTAATACAAAAAGGGTTGAAAATGATGAAAAAAAGCAGTATAAATCAATACTACAAAGAGAGCATGATGTTTTTAACAGCTGCAACATATATTTCAAATTTAACTCCATGACACATCTGGCTGTTAGTGAAAGTGGAAACCGTGATATTCCTGATAGATAGATACAGTTTTTCCATTATGTGTAATCACTCAGTGAAAAACTAGCTAACAAACTGCGCATGGGAAAAGTCACCCAGAGGTGAGGATGATCATAACCGTAACAAATTTGTTGCCGATGTTTGTCAACTCTAATTCGGTGCAGGTTCTCCGTGCTCCATCACTGCACGGTCCGCAGTGTTTAAACAATAATGTGGTGCACATCAGAGAGGGACGCAGAGATTTACCAAACAGATGACAGGTAATAGATCTGACAGAGAAGCAGGCTGCTCTAAACATCGGGTCCCAATGGCTACTCACGTAACTGTTTTGCTTCCCCTCCACATTTATATTGTAAACACCGGTCTCTTCTCCGGCTTCCTCGCTCCAATCTCTCCATGCCGGGACAGCTCATCATCCAGAGCAGGCTGCCTCTCTACAGTAGCTATCAGCTCTGGCTACATCTCATATTCCATTCAGACACAGTGGGGAAAAAACCCAGGCTTCATGTAGCAGTTTGTATAAACAACAGCTGACATTTTAGATAAAATCTCCAGCCGAAACCAAAGAAACGACAGAAAAATCTTTGTTTTATCCAAATATGGTTTAATGCAAAGTGTTTGTTCTGCAAAGCTACAAATATTGATTTTCTTTTGGTCAATTATTTTACTTTAATGTTTGATTCATGAAGCATCTGGAAAGTTAAATGCATCTCTAACGTAAGGTTATATTACCTTTGTTTATGGAGATAAATGCAAGGTGAAGATGTGCTTAAATAGGAACATAAACTAGACATTATTTATATTTCACAAGTAATATGAAGAAAAATGTTGAGGTAAATAGCTGACACTATTACAAAAAAAACTTTCTTTTGGCTGCAAACTTGCACAAGACTTGGCTTTGGTCTTACACTGCATGTCCTTCCTGATGCAACCTAGAGTCAAGCCTGCAACACTGACCTAATGACAAACATGAGTAATTATTTAAATACAAAAATTCTGGTTTTAAAATGAACAAAACAAAAAAAGACAACAGACCCAGAATTAATTTATTCACATTAACTGTATGTAACATTGTAACAAAAAAAATGGTATTTTGCAATACATGTTTATATTACAAATAGGTGGGAACTGTCTACACAACTGAAATACTTAGATGTTTTTAGGAGAATTGTTTCTCTGAGTGCGTTTGTGTAATGTATAAGTGCACTTTTTGTACATTCTTCTTTCTTGTCTATTATACGCTGTAGCTTGTAGTTTTCCACGTTATCAGACTCAAACAGAACTGGCTCCAAAAAAAAAAAAAAACTTTCAAAGTACAATCTGATCCTCCACCGACCAAACATTGTTAAAAAAAAAAGAGACACAACAAAGCAATTCCTGTGCAAACAAACATGAATCAATGAACAGTTCTAGTGGCGAGGGAGACGCTGCTTAGCAAACAAGAAAAGACTCAGGACAAATACGGTACAAGCCAGACAACAAGGCAAATAACATGCAATTTTTTTTTCTTCTACTGGAGATTAATTTTTAACTTGGAGCAGTGGGGCGATAGCAAAGCTAAAGTATCAGAGGTTTCCTGATAGCAAACAACGTTCTACTTTCTAATGACTGCAGTCAGGACACAAAAAAGATCCCATCTGCCGCTGAAGGCTGCAGTTAATTGACGAAACAACCCTCTCAGCAAACCGATCCTCTTGGCCTGCGCGTAATGAAATTTGCCATCTAAAACTGTTTATTTGACTGCCCTGACCTCCCCCGCTCTGCATTTTCGGCGTAATGGAACAACATGCAGTGGGATGATCGTGCAGAGATGTTGATAATATAAGAGTATTGGCAGTGCTGCTAAGCCTTATTCTGTTACAGCATGTAGTCACTGAAGCAAATGGCCAAGGTGCAGCGCATGGAGGGTGGCAAAGAAAATGGCAATTTGCTACTTGTGTTATTAATACTCAACCAGCGACACGCACTCCAGGAGGATTTGACAGTTTATGAGCAACAGCCCTAAAGTGATTTCCTTAAGATTTTATGAACAATATGATGTAACTGAGGCAAAAGATTAGTTTATATCAACTTTGAAGAGACTGAAATAAGGCAGGGATGTGTTTTACAAAAGTAAATACAAGCGCAAACCCTTTCTCAATCAGTTCCTCGTTTTAACTGTGTTTCCCTGGACTCATGGAGAAAAATAAAGCACAACATAATTTGAAAGTCAATACAAAAATACCCGCAATTGGGACAAGATTAGGCCCCCACTGTGTTTCTTCATAAATTAAAGCACGTCAGACAGAAGAACCAGACAGTATTTCAACAGGTTTGTTGCTCCTCCTCCTCTAGCATGCAAATGTGCCTCCTCACAGTGGGCTCATTTACCGAGAAAAGATTCAAGATTACACAAGTATTTAAACAAGTGCAGCACAGGGTCTCTTCCAAGTAGGCCACATCGGGTAGATGCAAGGATTGTTTGGAGAGAACTTCTTAATGAAATGCAACAATGATCATTCGGTTTCATCTTATACACTCCCCTCATCTATAAAAAAACATCCTTGAGGGAGATGCCTGTCTGCGTGCACCTGTGTAACTTAAAGACAAAATCAGATGGGTTGGCTTTGTTAAATGGTTCCATGGCTCCCGCTGTTGCCGTGCTGTCTGGCATGTCCATCCTCTGTCTGCTTTGTCCTCTAATGATTCTTTATCCATGAAGTTTGTGCTGGATAATAGTAAAATGACAAGTCTGCCAGACAGTCGAAACCACACAGGTGGTGCTTCGAAAAACCCCCTTGTAGTACTGTCAGTGTATCACCAGTGGATGGTTGCCAACAGATAGCAGGCCTATCTTGTTTAGACAGGAACAAATATGCCAGAGGATGGAGCTAAATCTGATTCCTCCCATCATGACTTATCGTTGTGTCGAGAGGCGATTTCGAACTGGGTCTGACGCAAGAGCTTCTCCTGCAGGAATATTTGTGAACGAGTCTCGGATGTTTCGTTTTACACTCCAGAAATACAAAACCATAAAGGAACATCCTCAAAGAAAGGATTCAGGTAAATTGTATAAGCACATCTCCAAACCAAAGAGTTCTTCTGGAGTAGGCGGAGGTCACTTTATTTTACTCCTGTCCACTCAGATTTCAAAAGGTGCTCTGCTAAAGGAAAGCAGGTTTTAGGAAACCGCACCATTGAAAATCATTCATTTGAACAAGAACCCTTAATCAGCATGACAAGGGAACAGACAACACCGAGGGCATCCTGACTGCCATAGGTGAGCGAGTTTAATCAGCTGCTAAATTAAAAGCTTTGTTGAGACCTCACATTTTAGATTTGATGTCAAGTTGCATTAAAATTTAAACATCTGCATAATTTCCCATCAAGTCAACTGCCTTATCTTATAGGTCCAATTGCACACTCGTTAACTTCTAAAGCCCCTTTCATACCCACTACATACAATCACATAATACTGGTAGAGGTTCTTAAATGAATAGATGTAGAATCCTGCTAACTGGGAGAGTAGTGGAAATAAGTAACCTCTACCAAGAATGTAACAAGAGCAACCAAATGGGGCTGCATTTTCTCACAATAGACCAACATGATACCAAGTGGTAAACATTTTAAAGCCTAACAAATGTGACTCATTACTGAGCAGTTTAAAGCCATTTTCTTTTTGTTTCTAAGCTGATATTACTTCACATGTTTGTCCCATATTATCAAAATGAGGATTAAGTCAAATTTGGTCAAAATGACCTAACTACATTTTCAGATTCCTGCTTTAAAAGCTACATATTGATACCTGGATCATTGTGATAACATAAACTTATCTAGAGATATGACTAAATTTGTCTTGTTGGTTACAATAATACATTACTGTTTGGTCTGAATCTTAATTTTATGTACATTTATTGAGTATTTTTATGTCAATATAAAGAGGAAACCTCAAATAGTATTTGTATATTCAGATTTCCCGGTTGGAAAAAAACTAAAACATTGCCAGTTTACAGGGAAACATTGTAAGTTTTAAGGTGTTTTTCCTCAATTTTTTTTTTTTTTTTTGTTGCAACTGCTCAAAAAATATGCTTGATTTTTTTTTAGGATTATATTTCAGACAATTCATTCAAATGATACATTGATAAGGCATTAATTCATTATATTTTGACAGAATGCAATTTTTGCACACAATTAAATCCAAACCCTATATCTGCCTGTTTCTCCACATTTCACTTTTGGACTTAATCCTCATTTTGATGTGACGGGTCAAAAATAGGTCTTTGAATAGAAAAAGCTATTTACTTGGAAGGTTGTGAGAAAGTTGTTTTTTAAATGAAAAAACACATTACATTGTCATATGATTGTTCTACCTACTGCTTTTAATAATTTATATTTTGTTATCACTGCACTCTCAATCAACTAAAACAGGAAACAGGTTGGGATCAGAATAGCAATAATAACTGACTTGATGCACTGCCAGCTAGACAAGTGAGGTTTGTCAGTGGTTGATGGAATCACAGCAAAAACAATTAATTGAGAAACTATTTTTTTTCTTTCTCATATTATGCAGAACAAAACAACGTAGGCGTTTGGAGTATGTGAATTCAAAGACACAATTATATGAATATACATGGTTTTTGCTTTCCTGACCTGAGCTGCATGCTTAGCATGGTGGAAGCCGTCGGATGCATAATGCACAAACACAAACATGTTGTTAGTAAAACGTAGGCATACCATGCTCGGGCCTCCCAGCCTCGCCTTCACGCTCACCATCTTTGCAATCTCTAGGACAGTGAATCTCTGAGGACACAGCAGCCTGCATCCGAGATGGACTCTGATATAATGAAAATGCGGATCCCCGTAGATGCACTCTTTCTCTCGGCGTAAATAGCGCCGACGCCGAGCCAAACTCTTTTAAACTATATTGATGTTTTGTTTTTCTTTTCTGTCCGAGCATATCCTCTGCAAACAAACGTGTCTGTGAATGAAGTTACTCTCGTCTCGGATGAAAACAAAAGGAGATCAATGAGGAATTTTCTGGCCGATAAAGCTGACCACCCACCACAGTTAATATGAGAAACACTGTGTGTACTGGATCAGCGACTAAACCACATTAATAAAGCCAATACTGATGCAGACCAACATGAGGTGTAATCGCCTCGGAGGAAAATGTTTCACTATAATAATCAGAATCATGTACATTGAAAAGCAGCTTGAAAAAAAAAAACACATAAATAAAAAAGCTGTTGAAACTTGCTTGAGGAAAGGTCAGTACTTGTAACTCCAAGGTGGGCCAGGCCATTAGAAAGATTTAGAAGCAGTTGTGGATTAAAAATGGCAAGGTTACTGGTGAAATCCCTTCATCTTTATAATAAACTGTGAAAAAAAGTAGGAAACAACCACAAATCATCCTGCAGGACAAAGTAAGCGCATCAATAAAAGATGACCTGTAGGGAGAGGAGGGAAAAAGATTCTTATGTTGTTTCCTACTGACACCAAAAAACATACTCTTTGATGAACTAATAATTAGACTCTAGATAATAATGACTGGAAAATATATAGAACATGTCATTTTTTTCATACGAAAGATGTGACCTGCATTGGTTCTTTGTATTTCATAACCTTCACATGAATGTTTCATGATCATCATAACCTACATTTTGTCAGTCAGGCTGCTGTTTTAATCTGATTTCACAATCCTACCATAAATTAAACTGACAAATAAAACAGAAAATGGCCTGAGCAATTAAAAAAAAACAGCTATGGACTTTTCTTTAAAATCCCGGTTCAGCTTTGCAGGACTTAAGGACTTGGGCAATATGGAGGAATAATGCAGACAATGAACCTAAACTCTGCTTTATGTACTTAGCACAGCTAATCAGGCTTGGGAGTTCTGAGCCGTCAAAAGGAAAAAAAAAAAAAAACAGAAAACATTACAGTACTTTATTTGGTCAGTTTAATGCAGCTATTGGGCTGTGGCTCCCCTGGAACACCTTTATTACTGTTTTATCCGTTTCTCTAATGACTATTTATTTTTCTCTTTTAACAAAAGAAAATGTGATTTCCTTTTTCTGAAAGTTGCTGCTATTGAATTTCCAGAAAGTGGTTACTGTAGAACTGATACATGTTTGGCTACATATAAACCACTGACAAACTGACTACCTATCTTTTCTCTCTGTCAACTATGGAGCACCATGATGCTCACCTATAATAAGCTCTAGAAGCACATGTGATAAAAACAGTGAAAGGTGTAAGGGATCGACTGACTGATTCTGGCATGAGACAAATCCTGATAATTAAAATTAGAAATATGTCCAATAAAGATCAACAAGAATGATCAACAGGCTGAGCCTCACTTGAATATTCTTAAAGCACAGTCTGCTGAAACTCTCTCTGCTGGCTGAGATGGAAAGGTGTCAGAACTCAGATGTATCACTGCTTGCTTGTCAGTGGAGCTGAATAGTGTCAGATTGCTCAGCACACTCGAGCTCACCACAGTTCACTGTCAACACCGTGCACGGGTTGAAGAACTGGACCATAAAACAACAAAAGAAGGCCAAATGCAATAAGCCTGCTGAGATGGTCAACATTTACTAAGAGATGACATCAGGGTGCATTCTGGGAGGAAGTTAAACCAGCAAAGACAGTTCAAATCTTCTGATATTTTTATATGTGAAATATTTATGAAAGTTACTTTAACAGTGTTATGTATTTTCCAGGCACCTACTTCAATTCTATACCACATTCAAGTAACTATGTTACCTTCAGTTGTTTTAAAAATATAGATTAAAAAAAAATAAAACTGACTTTGCATCATAGTCTATCTAAACGCCTTGAAATTGGCCTCAGTCTCTCCGTTTCTGACAATCCCACTTCAGCACGTCTTCACAACAATGCTTCGGAGAGGAGGGGTGCTCTGCAGGGCGGGAAGTCAGCTGCAGACTGAGCTCCAGGGAGGAGCTAGGTGCAATGGGTGGAGCTTTGTACCAGCAAACATTTAGGCAGCTCCACATGGCTACAACAGGAGATTCAAGGATTTCTCAAACATGCATGAATGAGTCAAAACAACACTCTGGGTATGTTTTTGATGAAGAAATGACATTATAACATGATATAAAGCTAAAAAAAGCTTATTTTACATAATACCCCGCCATCCCCCTTTAACATTGTTAATGTTTTTGACAATAACTGTATGGCAGTGGTATGCTAATGTAGATAAGGTATCCACCACAGGAATGAGGAAGTTTTTAAGGTGTTAACTTGATCAGCAATGCTTCAAAACAAATATAAAGTTTCAAGTGCTTTACTCTTCTCTAAAACTTGCTGTAGAGAAAAAACACAAACGACAGCAGAGAAGAGTGATGTGTAGGCCTGTCACGATAGTCAATAAATCAATTAATTGAACGATAAGTTTTTTTGAGGTCGATAAGAAAAATGAGGA
>JAUBOC010000011.1:19760242-19773965 GCA_032275365.1 Anablepsoides cearensis | reverse complement strand
GTCAATTATATCGTTTATCGCAATAAATTTTGAGTCAATTAATCGTCCAGCAAAATTTGTTATCGTGACAGGCCTAGTGATGTGAGAGATGGCACTAAACGTTTCATTAGGAAAACTATTTTTCTGCTGCTTTTCGGCAGATTTAACCACACAAGGAAAAAAAAACATCTTGACAATAAATAAAACAAAAAGTGTAGAAAAGTGAAAAATTCTGGGATCCGCATCAGCTCCATTGTCAGCGCCACAGTCTTTTAATCCTGGGGCTATGGGTTTGAGCCCAGATTGCATCAAGAAGGGCATCTGGTGTGAAATAATTGTCAGATTTCTTCGTGCTCGTTTGCTCACTATGGCAACCCTTGCTGAAGGGAGCAGCCAAAAGAAAAACAACAACAGTAAAGAGCAAAATCTGATAGCGGAGGTTAGTCACCTCTCGGGGAGCTGTCATAAAGCATCAGTGTCTTCACCTCTCCTGTTCCTAGGAAGAAGGTCCTCCCCTCCCTCTCTGCTTTCATGCTTCGCTTCTTCCCTCCCAGGAAATGGACAGCATTATAGGTTCTGCCAGTCTGTCCTCTCAGAAGGGAACTAGGAAAAAAAAAAAATATGGCCCACCCCATCTGTCCTAGTTCACTTGTAAACTGTGCTTAAGGTAGAGAAGTGCAACCAGTGTGAGCTCACTCAAAATGTGGGCATGATGAAAGATCTAAAACAATGACAAACATACAGAAAGGGCATTAATGGGCTGACCCTAAAAACGGCGACGTGTCCTTTGCTGAAATGATGGCAGGGTGACTCAGTGGTGGGGGATTACTTTCACTGTACTCCACTGATGAGTGCATAAACAGGCAAAAGGTCCATGTTAGTAATTACTCTGGTTCAGCATAAATGAATGAGATCATGCACTGAACGTGGCAATGACCCCATAATGAAATCCTCAAATTAGATTTTTTTCCCCAACTTTGGCCTTGCCCACACCAAGCTTTTGTTCAGACTCACTCTTCTGTGTTCCGCAGCCATCTGAGGAACCCATTACTGAAGCCTGGGTGACTTAATAAGACAAAGGAAAATATCTGTAAAGCAATAAGGTCGTCTGATGATGCAAATGAGACCAAACGTTTGAGATGGTATGTACACAAAAATGCCACAAAAATGCCACTTTATTTGAGCTTTAATACCTTGCCAGAATAAAAACATGAAAACATATGCATCTATACAATCTGTGCAATATTTAGTAAAAATAAATTAAAAAAAAAAGTCACACAACAGCATCAGATATATTTAGTACAAATTAAAATATAAAAATAGTATGTGAACCCCTGAAAATAATTACAATTAAAAATGTATAATAATTGAAAACTGTACCACATGGCTACCCCAATGTTACACCCCAACACATTTGTTGTGTTCCTGCTAAAAGCTAAGATCAGAGACAACCTTCTTTGTTCCACATACAATATAGCAAAGTGATGGAATGAGGCTAGATTTCCATGTTTCCTTTTAAAACAAGACTTTGCATTTCTCAGCCTCTCAGACTGCTTTCAATTCCAGGCCACATAAGAGCCTGATATCTTTGGAAATAGAACAGAGACACAAAACAAATTTTCTTTCATCTCTACAAATACAACTGGTAATTGAAAAATGCTGTAAAATAAACAGGTGGAACCGATTGCTTTAGCTGTTTGATAAGACTCTTATCAAACAAGGGAACAGTCCAACCCACAGCCGTGATAAGGAAGAGGATAAGTCCACATGCAGGGGAAACAGTAATAATGCCTATTAGTGTTACACAGTCTGTCAGTCACTCATCTTAGTACTGTAGCAGTAAAGGATCTTGACTGCTTAGTGCATCTCCCTTTTCAGGGAGAATATCCGAGCCTGTTGTGAGCACACCTCACGCACATCAAAGAAGAGCGAAGCTCAGATTGGATCAGACGTAACGAGAGCACAGCAACAACCTGCTTTAATGGAGATCTGGGTTTCTTTCTGAAGACAAAAGAGATGTGCCATCCATTTCAGGACACAACAAACAGCTGAGCACACCACCCTGATGGGTAGAATTTTGCAATATACAGCGCAAACTACACAAAATGACTCCATTAAAAAAAATGAACGAGAGTAAAGCATTAACAGACAATCATCCAGCTGTCTAATGCATTTTCACCCAGAAAGAAGCAATATGTTGATTTTATGACCGAGATTTAATCCAGTATTAATCAGCTAAATAAATCACTATATGCACCAATGTTTAAAGCACAAAACTTCCTCTCATTTGTCTTCACTAACAATGGAGAGTGCAGAGTGGTAGAGCCCTGCCTGAGCTGTGTCCTGAGCTCATTACAATGCAAGTAATGAATGCCAGAGTCCCTGACCCAAATTCAAGATGACACATTTAAATATACACATTCAAAGTCAATTTTTATCATCCATCCATCCATCCATCCATCCATCCATCCATCCATCCATCCATCCATCCAAATGCCTGATATTTCATAAGCTTCTAAATATTTTTTTGCCTTTCAGATAGGACTATTTGGATGCTAAGTGTGCTGTTTGAGTGTTATTATGGCAAGGAAAAAAAGCAGGCCCTTCAGAATCAACAAAGTTAGAGGTAGACCTTAGGGAAATTGGCCTTGTAGTCAGCTATTGATGTATCTCAGCCTATAGCTTATAATTTCTGGGAAGTTTGGGTGAAAAACAAACAAAAGACCAAAGAACTATATATTTTTTTATTTTATTTTACATTTTTTTTTACTAGTGGGCTAGATACAGCTGCAAAAGCCTTCTTACCCAGCAAGCTGTTGCACCAATTTACATTAAAACCTTACAAGTGACTGCTTTTCCTGTGGTGTAAAGAGAATGTGAGGACTGATCTTGCACTGCTTTACAGTCACGTCTGGATTATAAAACAAAAAATGCTGAAAACATTGTTTAAAAGAATAAATCTATTGCTGATAAAAAACCATGATGCTGCGCCAAAAATCTAATAAATATAAATATCATTCTTAGTACAAAGGTTTTTATGAAATCCTGCAAAAGGCTAATAAAGTATATATTATAGATTAAAGGACATATAGTGTTCGCTTCAAAAGGACTCCAGCGATCATTAAAAAGCTTGTTCGCAAATAATCAAGGCTAATGAGTTTGTGTAGACATTCACAACAGGATATTATAATAATAAGTTGGGAAATAAAAGACAAGAAAATGAACAGTGATTGCAAACATCTTCAATTGTAGCAAGAGCGCTACATTTTGTTTCAGTGTTAACATACCGATTTCTTTTCATCACTTGAATTCCACAGTGAAATGTGAAATCCTTCTCAATGGTAAGGCTGTGGAAATCAGGTTGTTTTTGTTCAAATTTTACCCCGAAGCATCAGTAATGAGTAGAAAAGCCTTGTTTGTTCTCCTGTGTTTTCTCTCTCTGAATACCTCTATATGTTTTTAGGAGGGAGGTTCACGTGTTGGAACAAAAATGCACAATATCAACTTAAATTTTGATGACTACGATCTTTTTTTCATGTTGCTCTCATCTGGCCATAAGGAGTTATTCGACATTAAAGTTAAAAGGCATTTGGGAATCCTTTAGGGTTTTACATACACCTCCACTTAGAGCGAGGGAACTAATGCAAATAAAGAATGAAAGAGTGTTAAAGTGCCAATCGGAGTGCTGAAACCTTTGTTCTTTGCAGGCACCAATTTATCAGTCGTATCCAGGTTGTAGATTTGTCACAAGTGGTTCACACAGCTAACACAAGCTGCTAACAGAAAGTAAGTATCAGTTGTCAAATTGTAGATTCAAAAAGAGCTTGGGGGAGTTGGAACATTCACGATACAGAAAAAAAATACTGTATTCATCACTTCAAAAGATTTGTCCAACAGAATTACAGTTTAGGTTTAAAAAAGGGATTTTAAAGGCAGGATAGCAGCCTGGGAGAGAAGGATGGCACGCAGCATAAAAATGAGTTGAACTTTGATCAGATGAAGTACATAAAATGTGATTTAATCTGCTGGGTCATGCCATTGTGCCTAATCCAATGCTTATGTGAAATTATTTTAGGTGATTTTTCATGTTATGGCAAAAAGTTCCAACCTTTTTAAATGTTACATTTTTGATTTCCTCTTTAATAAATTGGATAATTTACATGTATGGACAACACTTAATCTGCCTCTTGGTCTGCGCCACAGCCTTGTAATCCTAATGCAGCAGGTTTGAACCCAAGTTGCATCAGGAAGGGCAATTGCTAAATATTTTAATCAAGTTCGCTCGCTGTGGGGATCCCTGCAGAGGGGAGCAGCCAAATAAAAACAGCAGCTTTTATTGAACAACTTAGTATTAGAAAGGTTTATTTAATATATGTCTAATAATAAGTCTGCAAATACAGTAAGATTAAACTGACAGCAGATAGAAACTGTATGAAACTAAAGATTTTATTCTTTACTGTTAAATACACATGAGAACTGAATAACAAAAAAGCAACAAAATTGATAACACATAAAAAAACCTTGTATGTCTGCAGTGTCTGTGATTTGAATTAAAAGCGCAGTCATTTTGCTCTAAATTGCCTCTCTAATAAATTATTAATCACTGTAATAAAACAATGCATTTTTAATTTCTCATGACTTAGCGTCGTAACCGTTCTTTCACAAAAAACAGCAACTGAATGATGAAGTCTTGAAGCACAGCCTATCCCCACATTGATCAGAGATGGCTGAAAATCCTAATTCTTGTTAGGAAAAAAAAAAAAAAAAAAAAAAAAAACGCATCACCACTGCATTCAAGTGTAAAATGCAACTTCAGTTCGTCTGGCCTATTACCTCGATCCCCAAGAGTGAAACCCAGCATCTCCATATACCAACTGATCTGCAGCACGAGCTAATGAGCTCAGAGGCACTACACAACACGGCCTGGAAATCGAAGCAGCCGGAGAGAGACATGTAAATTAGCAGAATTTCCCAAATGAGCCACTGGACAAAAGAAGGCATATGGAGATATTTACCAAGCAGATCAGCCCAATCTGAATCAAAGCTCAGCAATTTAACAGAAACTCCAAAATTTAAGACTTGATTAAAAGGCATGTGGATATGACGAGTCATATTCAGGCATGTTATAATATGAATGATTCTTTGCCTGACGTGTGATCAAACTGACTCAGCATTTGTGCGGTAGCCTGAGGTAATCATTTTTCTGGACATAATAGTTAAGACTTAAAATGTATTTTTGCCATTTCCAACTTGTTTGAGAACTGAAACAAATTAAAATGATTTCACACAGTATATGCAACACTGTGACATATATAGAGCTCGTTTCATCATGCACGCATAGAACACTCATTTGTGCGCTCAAACCCTTGTTTTACCTGACAGTGACTGATGGCGCTTAGCTGCGCTTTTTGTTACAAAAAAAGAAAAATGAAAAAAAAAAATGAACAGTTCATAACTTTAACACGGTTTCTTGAACTAATAAAGATTACTGAGGCTTTCATGTGCCAAAATGGTGAATGAAAAAGGCAAATTACTTCAGCACCTTGGACTGCATTCCCACGGTGTTCCAGTCAAAGGTGGAAGCAAAGAAACAGCTTGTTTAAAAATTTTAATGACGTTCCTTAAAACAAAACAAGCTTTCACCCTCGTGCACACAATAAAACCCATTTTGTTTTGTCAATCGCCTCTGGTAACATCAAAGCATGGGTACATTTGAAACAATAAATGTCCAATTTTGTGAATAAATTGATAGGAAGCCTTATCTTTTGCTGTCTTGGACCAAATAGTTTAAAAATCCAGCAGCAATCCCTGAAGTAAGCACAGGAATTCATGAATGCTAAACACACTTGGTTTTCTCTTCTGCAACAAAGGAGGAGCTTTGATACTACCCTTCTTGTATTAGAATAAGACTGCTGAACTGACACTTTGCCTTTCAATACGAATATCAAATAAGAATTTAGCTTTTGATATGGCACCATAATGACACAGCTGGGATTGGCTTATTAAGCTTCTGTACAACTTATCTTTAACAAAGAAAACAAGTCTGTGTGTGATGTTGCCTGTAAATTGCTGAAGAAATAACTGTATTTTTATGCCCCCATTTTAAACTCTTGCTTCTAAAAGTACACAGCGCCACTGGACAAAATAAATACTTGGAGCAAAGGACAATTGAATATTGAACCGGGGGGCTTAATAGTGGATGCTGTGCATACCAAGAATTCACTACAAAATAAGAAGAGAAAATCCTTGCTCCCAGCAAGAACACCAGAACTGATATGCTCTCAAGGCTGACACCAAAAGGACTTAACATCAATTGCCCTATCAGGCTCGTCCAACAGACACTTTTTGAAAGTGTGTTTAAAGAAAGCAGGCACAACAGATTCTCTTCCTGACTAAACCGCATTCTTTGTCACACGTCGCACCACAAAGGGCATTTGCTTTGATGATGCTGGCTTTAGCGTAGAGCTGTCCTAAGGAGCTGTGGTCTCAATCCTTAACTGCATAACCCAATACTGCTCTAATCTGCTTGAAACTCCCCCCTACAGCTCAGACTCTTCTAATCCCATATAAGAAAGAGGAGCCAGATGGTCACGAACAACTGCTGTGGGGGTTAAGAATGAGTGTATGTGTGGAAATGCCTGAAGTGCCTGCCACGATTTACCTTGAGCCTTAAGTTACCACAGTACACAGCTGATGATGAGCGGGTGATGAAGGTACTTTGGAGGATGGCTGATGTATCCACAGTCAGTGTGTTTGTGTATGTGCACACAGTCAGATAGACGCGGCCCCTGCTGCACTTTGGTATCCGGTTACTGCAGCAGCACACCATTCCTTCGGCAGGCTTGCGATGAGATGACAGAAGTAAGGGGTCAGACCTTCCTTCCAGCTTCAGTAACCTTGTGAGTTTCGGAGTATCAAAGCGTAGTCCCAGGAGTGTCATGGTACAACATACCTCTCACCCTGATTGCTCAGCCCCGGAGTGCTCAGGCACCCTATCCTGACCCCTCGCTGATGAGTCATCCCATTATTCTTAGCTCCACTAACCTTTAAATAGGTAGGCTGCTGCCCTAAAAACTGGAGTTCCAAAGGTCCCGAATGAGTTACAAGCTGTCACGTGTTGATAGACCGACTCATCACATTACTCCACTCTTTTTACGAACCGCTAGTTAAACTGTCGTTACAATGAGTTAGGGTTAGGAAGAAAACAAGAGCATGAATCTGGGGGTAATAGAAGAAAATCTAAACGCTGAGTACTTTTTGGGGAAACATTACCTGCGTAATATTTCAGCCAATGCACAGCAGAAAATAACACATGTAATAAACGAAGAGGTGCTCTCAGCATTTTATTTAGGACCAAGATGTTCGGAACCGTGTACATCGAAGGTCACGAACCCTCAAATTCAAAGCTTCTTTTCCACTTCCTTATTAGTGGTGAGCATGATAGTTATTAGCAGCAGGGTTTCACTACTGAAAAGGGTTAAGCACAAATTGAGCCTGGAAAGCGCTTGGGAAGTAAAAGCCTTCCCACAAATCTCTTGTGGCTGGCTCTTAAAGAAAAGTGGATATTAATGACCTTGTAACTCCGGCTAAAAATTGACTTGGTTGCTTTAAGGCTTTCAGTCAGACCAAGATAAAATATAGGTACCTGATGGTGTTCCTGTGTTGTATAGGTTCCAACTATATGTTCGAGTCATCATCACGAGAAGCAATAAACGTTCAGTGACAAATTAAAGTTTGAGCAACTTTTAAACTACGAATGTAGGAAAGGCGAAGGTGAAGACGAATTTGTTGAGTTTCTGCCAGAAAGGGTTCCAATGAAATGCTTTTATCTTCTCATCAGTGTCACAAATATCTTGCAAGTTTTGAAAAAGGGAACTATCCAAATAATGTTGCGAGTCTGCTTTTTTATCAGATTTTGATTAGCAAAAATACAAAATTTACTTATTTAATTCCAAACTTACACTACAACAATGTTGCATTTCAATAATTTTGCTTTTTATTAAACAAAAAAAATGCATGTATTATTAATGAACAACTGCTGACCAATCACTTAACTGCGTAGCCATCCCATTTCTAATGCAAACAGTACCCATGTTGAGGCAAGACCACTTACTTGGATTCCACTGACAGAGATGAAAACCCAGGTAAGTCAATAACTGCATTAATGAATCCATCATGAACAAAGATTTTATGACCTTTTCATTCTCTTAAATAAACATTGACATAAATTGAAGGACACCACATAGACTCTGAGCCATTTGCCAATCATTTCCGTCTCTGCCTCTGTGGACTGGATTTAATAGGAGTATGAAACAGAGACATCCTCCTTCAGAAGCAAAAAGGTCCAGCGTTTCAGTGACAAACAAAGCCAGCCCTGGAGATTTCAGTTTTCACAGATGTGGTGGGCATCTGGACGGATTTACGATTGTTTGGGGGGCTGGGGGGATATATGTGTGTTTTTGTATTGTTGGCCTGTTCCGAGCTGGGCTAAAACTAATGCCACCACTCTGCCCCAGTTAACTGAGATCCCAGTCCAGTGGTGCTGTGGGTTTGATGGAGACTCAAGTGTTTTTACGCTTCACACATCACTGCATTCACATAAAGGACTTACCCTCCTAACCTATAAGCCCTTTAATCCATTCTGTAATCTTTCAAATGATAACCACTGTTACAATAAATGCCCATGCATGAAAACACAAAGCAGAGCCAGCCATGCACTGATGTTTTTTTCATGAATGAGTGATTCACAAGCTGAGATATCAATACTGTAAACATTATATTTACAAAGAAAAACTTCATCTTTAGTTGAAAACAGTTTTAAAATCGGTGGATTTTCCTTTGATTTTAGTTTCATCAAAACCAAATGAATATATTAAAGAGTTGATGATAAAGTGAAACACAAATTCAGTCTCTTTGAAACTATTGCTGACCATCTATGCTCTAAAATCCCCCTGGGATACACTATCACTTGCAAACCAGAACATGCATTTCAGCTGTAAGTCCACTATAAATCATAACCATCAAGAGTGACCCTAATGAACCCCCACCATAACGCATAATACAAAAGGAGACCTGGTGGATTGCCACTGACTCTGTCATTGCATCCAAGAATAGCAACTTGCACAGAACAGAGCAAGCATAAACACCCTGATGTAATTAGAAACGCATGATCGCCCTGACAGCCATCATTTTGTCATAAAGTAACGTTACCTAATTAACATTTTAAAACATTTATCACTCACTGAGCCTTTACATTTGTAAATGTACCAAATCACTTAGACAGCATAATCGTTGGATCGAAACAACAAAAAACAGCAACAGGATCAATGGGAGCAAGTATGTTGTGACAAACATTTAAAAAAAGAGTAATGAGCCACTTACCCAGAAGATAAGGTTGAAGATGAACATCATATATTTCAAGCAGCACAAGCAGCCTCTCGCCATGTTGCACTTCTTGAATTCTAAAAGGAACACAAAGGATAGATCCAGGTAAAAGACTACGTATTTGCTGCCTTTGGGTGAGCTGTATTTGTTGTTAGTCTTGTCTCCTGCGCTGGCGTCAGCTGCCGCTCCAGCTTGTCCCTGCTGTGCGTTTTTGCGTGGCCCCGTGGAGCCGTAGAAAGCGCCGGCAGTGAAGCCCCGGCCGCCGAACGGGCGGCCAGACGTGGAGGCTTGAGGAAAATCGGAATCGCGGCTATCTACAGATGGGCTACGGTGAATGGCTGACTCCTCACTGCTGGACTTCTCCATGCTCTAGGGCTGCAGCTGCTGATGAGGGGAGCTTTGACGCACAGTCTAACATAGTCTCAGAGATAACAGGACGGAGCAACTTGCCCTCCGAATCTCCACCACTTCACACTTTTAAGCAGTCAAAGAAAAAAGGAACAAAGCTTTGCAACTGCATCAATCGTTTTGAAAAAAAGTCCTTCGCACGGGAGTGAGTTGAACAGAGATGCACAGGCACTTCTAGCAGGTTTACAGTAAGTGCCCTCTGCTTAGTGCTGCTGCCTTGCTGGGATAATCCTGAAGTAAGCTGTGCCGGAGGGTCCAGTGAGGAGCATTACCCTCGCCTTTTGACAGGACTGTGCTTCCAGGAAGAAGTTCCCGCACTCTCTCCTGTAATATCACTCTCCACCTGCGCTTCTTATTGATGCGCCCGGCTGTTCCAGCGGGAGTGAGACCTCAGTGAGTCTCAGCTGCTCCACGATCTCTTGCTGACCGGGTAACTTTCTCCCCCCCTCCGCTCCCTCTTTACACTTGCCCCTGGCTCCTTCTCAGTCCTTCTCTTCTCCACATGTGCTGATGCGCTCTCTCTTCACGTGCGCCGTCTCTCTCTCTGCCTGTCTCTGAGTGTGCGTCTCCTCTCTAGTGTACCATCCTGCGCCCAGCGTCTCAGCTCTCCGCACCGCCTGCGCTCTGCTCCCCCAATAGCAGCGTGCCGGCTGATGTGCTATTATCGGCAGACTCAACTAACGGGCATTCCCTATCTCCCAACAAGAGCGCTGCCCTCCCGCCCCCCCAATGTGTCTCCCTTTCTCTCTCTCTCTCTCCCAGCCCCTCCCTGCTGCAGAGCAGACAGCCAATGCAGCGGCTGCATCAAGACCTGAGCTCCTCCTCTCCGCTCCCTGTGTCTTTATTAAGCCAATCTCTCTCTTGGCTTTGACTATACATTTTCAACAATTTCACTTCTAACAAGGGAGCTGAGAAGCCAGAGGGGAGCTGAACAAAATGAAACAAAGACAAAACATGAAGAGCGAAGGTAAAAGTGCTGCAAATGAGCATTGTGTTAAGATATGTTGCAGATAAAAAGCATAAACTGCTAATTTGCTGGTGACAGACAATTATAATCTAGAAGATACAATGACTTCTTATGAAAATGCTTTATTATGTAGTTTGGCTTTTTTGTTGTTGCAACTAAAGATGTAATTCTGATACTAATTATTATTTTTCTGAAATTTGCTAGAAACATCAGCAGGAGGCCACTGTGGCGAGTAAAGAAGTGGAAACAGCACTGAGCTGCAGTTCAGTCATGCTCACAATATCATGTTGCACATCGCTGCACTTTTCACATCCATGTTAAACATGCAGAACACAGGACTGGGAATTATGGCAACATCTAAAACGCAGAAAAAATATATAGTGTGACCTTAGATATTAAACACTCCCCAAAGCTAAAGGGTCTATCAAACCTACATAGACACACATAATTATTTACATCCCTCATTAGACTGTTATGGAAACAATAAATACCTGGGCAGAAAAACATGATAAGAAAGGTCGACACTCCGTGAGGAGTTAACAGGATTTATTGATTATGCAAAAATGGGACAGCATCTTCAGCATCTGAGGGATGCTTCAGAAAACTGCCCGAGAAGCAAAAGTGCAGACATGATTTATACAAATTGTTTATCAGACAGATATTAAACAGAGATATTATGTCGTCTCTCATGGGCTGAAGTAGGTCATGGTGAGACGCCGGCACCAAACCCAGAGCCTGTTATGGGACACCTTATCTGAGGGACAAAAGATGAGCACAGGATGACATGGGTTTAACTCTTGGCCTGAGGAATAAATTGGGGTCTTGATGGAATGTATTTATATTTACCAGCCCAAGACAATTAGAACTCAATTAACAGTATAATTATTTTTATTAACATTTATAATCTTTTTCAGTCTTATGCAGTGTACTGCCAATAGAACTCGGATTCAGCGTCACATTCTTGGACGATGATTTGGTCTCTCAGAGGAGTGTTGGTGATGAACCTGCCTGGAGGCAGTTGGAGGGAAAACATCACCTTTGTTTTCTGAAAAGTAAATCTAGGAATACCCAACTGGCAAAGACTACGTCAGCCAGAACCTCGTGTGTTTCACAGATGGTGCGGCATATGCTGCCTTTAAAATGCACAGGTTCTGTGGCAGAGCAAACAACCTCACGCTTTTATTCTGATTGTGTTCAGTCACCTTCAGGGAGAACATACTTTCAGAGTCATCATATTTGTATGATTAAATGAAATGTCAGAACTTCTTTTAAAGCCATCTTATTTTCCATTTAAAAGTTGAGTTTGTTAAATGGAGGGTAGTGTGTATTTTTCAGGCACCTACTTCAATTCTGCACCACAGTTAAGTAAATATGTTACCAGCAGTTTTTATGAAAATGCTGTATATACCAAAAACAAATTTGACTTTGGATCAAAGTCTATCTAAACACCTTAAAACTGGTCTCGGTCTCTTTAAGAACCTCCTACCATTTCGGACACTCCCACTTCAGCGCGTCATCACAACAATGCTTCGAGGGAAGGGAGCTCTATTGAGTGGGAGCTCTGCTGCAAACTGAGTCCCAGGGAGGAGCTAGGTACAAATAGGCGGAGCTTTGTACCAGCAAGCGTTCAGGAAGGATTTCTCTAACATGCATGAATGATTCAAAGCAACACTCTGGGTTTTTGATGAGGGAATGACATAATATGATTTAAAGTTAGAAAAGTTGATTTTGCATAATACACACCCCGAGCTGTGAATGTTGCTAGTTCATGTTGATATGTTAAAAAATAATTTTACAGCAAAAATGATGAAGGACAAAAGGTCATTAATCAGCTGACAACACCAAGTATCGGCAAAAGGAAAAAGGGAAAAAAGATATGATGAAGATTTATGACACCCTTGACAGGATGGATAGGGACATCATTGTTGTATATTAGGCTTTTTGTTAGACAGGCTTCTGTGAAAACATACAAAACATTAATTAAGGTCAAGTTCAGTGTTTAAAAGTACAGAAAATATGAAGTACATGAAAGTTTATGTAAATTCAATGCAAACGTTTGAGGGTCTAAACTGTTTGCTAATTAACCAGGTGTTTAGTTTTTCTTTAGGCTTGTTTTTGGAACTTTCCTGAATAATTATAAAGTCTGGTAATTCTGGTGATTTAGTGGTAACAAATTGTAACCATTATTATTCAATTATTTGTTTGTGGAACCTGCACTGCCAAAGAAGACAATTAAAAGCAAAAAACAAGGATTTAAAATGAAATAGCTCTCTGTTTGGTCAGTAAGAAGACAAATCTAATCAGTTTTGTTGTTGCAAGGTAACAAGGGCACAGTAAAGGTTTACAAAGGCTTGAGTTGTGTGCCGTCAGGGTGCAGAAGCTTTTCCAAACAAGTTAGTGAGAATTAACTGCAGCAGTGTTTTGCTTTTTCAATCGCATCCTGGTACTTTACACTGAACCATGAATCCATTCACCTTATATACATTTTATTTACCCATTTTCATTTTGTTGGGCATAAACTGAAAATGGTCCTTATTTGTATTCTAACTTCGATTTCTTTGCATGGAAAAGTGACAGAAGCACTTCAGCTTTGCTCTTCAACGTTTAAAAATTAAAACACGGTGTTGAAGTTCATCATTACCGTCACCTTTTTCCACTGACACATTGTAACTAGATTACATTAATGAAAATCACAAAGTTGTAGTTGGTAATTCCAGTATTTATTTGGCAGTTCCATCACAAATAATATGACATAATACAGAAAATGTCAGAAAATAGAGAAAACTGCACAAGTTTAAAAATATGACCGAAACAGAATATAAAGATATCTAAGCAGCACTGAGATATTAAATTCAAATTTTCTGCACTCCTTAAGTCTCCATGTGCACAACAAAATGCATTCAATTTTGCATACAGGTGCTGGTCATAAAATTAGAATATCATGAAAAAGTAGATTTATTTCAGTAATTCCATTTAAAAAGTGAA
>JAUBOC010000011.1:19716281-19735727 GCA_032275365.1 Anablepsoides cearensis | reverse complement strand
GACAACTCACAAAATAATGTTTAAGATTACAACTGCCTTGCTTTTTTGGACCAACTTAAATTATTGCCCCCAATATGTCACACTTAGTTTTTCAAGTTTGTTCAACTGAAAATTGTTTTTCATCCCAGAAAAGCAAAGTTGGATTTTTTACAGTGCAGTTGTGAAATGACATGGTCTAGTCCAGTGGTAACTTTGGAAACATCAAAGTGGGGTCCTGAAAATATTTTCTGAATTAATTACACAAAAAAATGACAAGAAATTGTTTTTGCCTTTGTTGTTACAAAATAATAAAATTAGTGTACTTAAAATGGACAAGAATAGCCTAATAAATAATGTTACTATGCTCTTGTTTATTTGACGTGAAAACAATTCCGACACCAGCTGGGGTCACAGGTCTGTGCTGAAGGTATTTTGTGGGTCAAAAGCTGAAAAGTTTGGGAACCACTGGTCTAGTCTACGGACTTATGTTTGCGTGACCAGGCACTACCATGGTGTTACATTTTTTTATCACGTGCCTTCAGTTGTCTTTTCACAGTATACCTTCCCTAAATACCCAATACTCGAGTGCGGCCCACGTTTTCCTGGTTTTGTTGGCCACGTTCGTCAGCCACGTGATCAGGGCTGCAGCCTCTGATTTGACACACAGGCAATAAATTCCTCAAAACACAATGTCATTTTTGAAAGACCAAAAAAAAGACTTTTAATGAAATGCAATATATTTCTCTTCTAAAAGAAAACATACAGCATATTACAAATAGATGGAACAAGTGGCAGCTCAAATTGCCAGAGGGATAAAATTCCCTGCCTGCTGTGTGTCTGCAAAGTCATCAAATTTGAGAATTTGATCCCCGATATGAAGATGTCTCCTTCTTATTAGAAGTCAGTATTATTATTTTTCTCTCTCTACACTGGGGAAACAATTTGCACAGACTTAAAAACTGTCAGAGTTTGACAATCTCTTGTAAACACGACGTTTCGATTTGGCTTTGTCTAACTCTTCATTTCACTGCTTTACCTAGAATGGAGCAGTCTCACTTCAGGGCCTGCATCACATTAAACAGTTTGTTGTCAGTCACCTGAAACCTAAAGGGAGAAAGACGACGTGTTTGCTGAAATTTATTCATTCAAAAACATGACAATCATTTAATTATTACATGCTCCTCCTCACTTCTTTGTAGCGATCGGGGAGCCACAGATGTCTAATAGAATTTGGGAAGATTTGTGTGTTTTTGATATTTTTTGGATGCATTTCTTTTGTTTGTTATTTTTTTGTTTTTTTTGTCTGTGTTTTTCTTTTCACCCCGGTTTCCTCTGTGCCATCAGCAACTTGTCTTCTGTCTGTTCTGTTCAGCTCCTGCCCCGCCCACTCTCACCTGTCCCCGGTTAGTCTACATTTCTGGGTTCATGCCTACAAACTGTGACAGTGTGACTAAAAAACAAACAAAAATAAAAATAAAAAGCAGAAATAAATGGCTAGTATTTAATTAGGGCAGTCCAGGATATATCACAATATTTTCCTTGAGTTCCTTCTGTATTTCATTTGAACCCTGTGAGACAAGTTAATTGAATGGAAACAACTACAAAGCATCATAGGTGATAAGAATCAGTTTTTTCCTACTGCTTTGACATCTATTGAAGAAAAAAAAATATTTTTTTGTAGATTTTCTTGGCAAGTATGTGTAAAACTACAAAGCACACACAACTTGTTCTGAAGGTTGAACACGGGTTAAAGAAAAATCCATCCAGTTTTGATGCTGATCCAGATTACTTTTCTCTAAACTGCAAAGCAAGTACCGTATTTGGCCTAGTCAGAAAATGGACCTTCATGAGGTCCTTACAGCATATCTGCACATTGCCTTTTTACATAAAACTGTATGAAATACTAATGGTTGGTGTAGGTGTACTAAAATACAAGGTATATTGTGATTTATACCATGCCACATTTAAAAATATAAGTAGAATGTGTGTGTGGGTACGTTTTTGCTACATCGTGGGAACCATTTTCCAGAAAAAGGCAGCCTTGTGGGGACCAATGCTAATATGGATGATCATTTTGGGTGGGGGGTTAGGTTTAGGACCAAGGTGTGAATTGAGTTTAGGTTAGTTTTAGGCTCAGATGTAACCTGTGAGGTTAATTTTAGGGTAAATGGTCAGGGTTAGGATATAAAATTACCAAAACATTAATGGAATCCACGGTCCACACAGGGATATTAAAACAAACGTGTGTGTGTGTGTGTGTGTGTGTGTATGTGTGTGTGTGTGTGTATGTGTGTGTGTGTGTATGTGTGTGTGTGTGTGTGTGTGTGTGTGTGTGTGTGTGTAGGTGGTAGGGATTAATGATTAGTGTGAAGCCCAGTCAAATCCTGTTTTAACTTTAAAGATTTTCTTGTAATAGGCATGTTCAGGTGTCTAAACTTTCAATATTTATTCTAACGAGACACCGGATCAAAAGCCCCCAAGTCAGTCAGCTGTAGTACAATTTTTAAGTCTTGCCTCACAATTTAAATTATTGGGATAAAAAAAAAATCCAACAATCTTTTTCAGGTATTTATTTTTATTGATAACCTACCTTTGGGATGTTTTTGTTCAAATATGCACATTTCTTTTTCTTTTTTTGTCCGGCAGTATGAAACACAGAATTAATATCTGAGTGGCAAAATTAGGCCCAACAGTTTTACTTTCACACACAAATATGCACTTTTCTAAAAAAAATTTTTATTTCAATTAGTATTGAGGCTTTAAAAAAGTGTTGTTCCACTGTAATGGATAATGTTACAGCCTAATAGCAAGCAGTTTAGGTTAGTTTTAGGGTCAGGGTTAGGATATAAAATTACCAAAAAAATGAATGGAATCCACTTTTTTTATCACTCACATCCATGTACCTACTGTGTAAATTCAGGCTCCAGAAGTACAACATGGCAGCACCCATTGTTAATTTTTTTTTGGCTTGATCATTTTACTTTAAGAATTTGCTTTTAAGATTATTTTGTCTCCAGATTTAAGATCCTTAGCCTAAAAGCAACTTACAGACATGTTAGGTTCACAAACAATGAGCAGAAGCTTTCAGATAATTTCACATCTGTCCAAAAGAATGTATGTTTTACATTAACTGACTGTCAGCTGTCCACACTACCACATGGAAATAACTAAAAAGCCATTTGTTTTTGTTAAAATGTGCACACCTTATAAACACATCTTGTACATATTAACTGTTTTCACATAACTTCCACGTATCACTGTTGGCCTGTCAGCCCCCCACAGAGTGAAAAATCTCTGCAAGTCTGGAACAGACTGAGACAAAAATTACATTTTTCTGCAGCTACATCATGAAACAAGTTCCCATAAATTTATTAGATGCCTTAAACTGTATCTATAAATCTTATAGTATAAATCAGAAATTTGGCAACTTCACTTTTTCCCTTCTTATTGAAAATACAAGCAGCCTTTAAAAATATATCAGTGTTAACGCAGCTTTATTGTCGTTTCACATCGAATACGTTCAACTAACCTGTTTGTGAACAAATAATTATATCACACATAACACTTTAATATAAAAAAGTGTTTGAATTTTAATGGGAAATCTTTACACTCAAACTTCTTGTAACGTCACCACTAAAAATACATTCTCAACATATGTTTTTCTTTTTCCATATGAATTCCTTTGTATTTGTTAGATTATCACATTATCAGTTATCAGTCCCTCATCTAAAAGCTTGACAGCCAGAGAAAAGATTGGTTCGTGATTAAATAAAAGAACAAAGTGAAATAATTTAAAATGCAACACAAGAAATAGTCTTTGGAGGATGTTTCACACAAAATAAACTGATTAGAAATACTATGCAAAGAGTCGTGATTGCTGGATCTGACTAAAACATCTCCTTTTTTTAAAGGTGGTCTTGAGGAAAATAAATCCACTGCAGTCTAACAGTGATAGAAATGCACACAAAGACAAACACACAAAAAGTTGATTTATGTTTGTTTGCAGCACTGAGTCACATTCTTCTGATGTTATTTAGTTTAACTTATTACAATTTATTATATGATTAAAGAAAGTCATAAACTGAATATTCGATAACCCTGACAGTCGCTGTGTTATAGAAAGACATTGGCAAAAACATATTTATGATGATTTTATCTACTCCTAAACTAAATTAGGCATGACATCTGACGTCTTTTATTAGTTTTAGCTTCAATCTAGACTTTTGCAAGAAAAACACATGGTAAATTGATATAATGTAATAAAACCGGTGTAAGTCAAAAACATTGGTTCATTTATAAAAATGTCTGGAAGGTTAACAAGCATTTCTAGAAGTATAAAAAGTATAAAAGGTCAACATTTTGGATGAAAAAAAAAATAACATCACACGTTTATGAAGACACAAGAACATATTTGAATTTTTTTTGTGTAGTAAAAAAAGAATGTGTCAAACACTTCCTGACTGAACTGAAATTCACTTTTTATTGGAGCAATTCAGAAAAAGCTAAATAATTTAAAAAAAGATTATATATATATATACACACACATTAATAATAAACATTTGTTTAACCCCAAAAGATTAGTTTTTAAATGAAATTTTGCTAAAATAGCAAGTGTCTCAGTGGATCTGCGCTCGAAAATGCAGCCTAGGTGGAGTAGTTGAACACAGATCCACTGATCCTTCAACACAGAGCATCTTAAGAAAACAAGCTGATAAAATACATCTAAAAAAATCTGTATTGTTTGATACAAGTGTGTATTGAACGGTTCGATATGTGTACATGTATTTTTGCACCCCTAATATATATATATATATACACCAGATCCCTGCAGAGGAGAGAAAAGCAGGCTTCATTCACATTATTTATTTATAGTCATGGCTTTTGCAGTAACACTCATCTGGGTTTTATGAAAGATAAGGAGGACCAAAAACATGTTACTATGCAAAATGAGTGCAAGAGGTTTTTCCTCTTGTTTACTTGTTATGTTTGTTTGTTTGTTTGTTTGTTTTTTGGAATTTGCACCAAAATGTAAGAATGCACGTTCTCATGTGTCTCAGTTACTCTGTATTATACCTTCCCCTACAACACTGCATCTTTTCCTGAACGGCAGGAAGTCTTAGAGCTGATTTAAAGTCTAGACTGATCAATATTTCTGCGGTTCACTATAAATCACTTACTATTTATTGAAAAGTATTCTAAATTGGAAAATAAATCTTAGTGTGGAAACGGCACAGAGACGTCATTATGCTGAACACTCTTCGACCCCATATTTTAAATCCACCAAAAAAAAACAAACAAAAAAAAAAACCCACTAAGATAAAAACAAAAACATTGCATCAGATGAATTTAGAGCTGATAAGATGAAAAAAAATGATGGAAGTCTTAAAGAGGTAACAACATAAAAGGCTGGAATCCTTTAAAATTATCTATTGGAACATCTTATCAGTTCAACTCAGCTCAGGCAGAGGACAGAGGAGCCATGTGAAGAGAAACCACTGAGAAATGAGGTCAAAAGTTAACAAATACCCATGTGTTTATTATTAGAATAAAAAACAAGATGGCAAAATTAATTTCAGCTGCAGAAATATTAAAGTGAAATATTTGACCATTTAGAGGTAGAATGGTTAAATTTCTTTCATTTTTTTTGCAGGACAGTGGCCATTAGAAACATCTCAGACCAATTTTGGATTCATCTCCTACCATGGACTGGGTAGGAGTGAAAAAAAAACTAAGGGAAGAAAACAAACAAACACACACTAGAAGAGGTGGTGTACTGAATACAAAGCAAGCAGGGGCACTAGGAAAAAAGCGAGTTTTTGACATTTTGTTGGCATACTTGATCTTTTTCTGAAAGAAAGCAATATGTGTACAACTTTAAAAGGAGAATAACCTACTTTTAGGAAATCCCCTCATGACAAACTGGTAGTCCATGATACAGACTGATCTGATTGTGCAGAATCTGATTAAGAACAAACGGAACATTTAGATAATGAAACCTCTAAACTGGTGAAACATTAAACTAATGAAACAGCTGCCTTCAATACGGGAAGCCTGATTCTGAAAAATAAAATAAAAATAAAAAGGAATTGAGAGAGTGGGAAGCTCAAACTGCTGTTTTGACCTCGTCTTTGTGCTCCTGAGTCAGCCAATAAGCAGAGTCACATTTGGTTAAAACTACAGAGCACTGGCAGATTTTAAAGACTGCTGAGGAGGCTGGCCACAGGCCTACGGAGACCACTTAACGGACAGCAGGTGTGTGTCGGGGGCGTTTGAGTTGATTGGTGGTCAAAATGTAGAAACCAGTACGGGATCATGAGCCCGGGCTCCATACCCCAACATACTTCAGTGTTTTGTGTAGAAGACAGACATGCAATTACCCAAGATGATTTATGACAGAGTAAGAAACACACCGAGCCTCCTGCAGCAACCACTCATGGGAACACATTTGTCCTTAAGTGGCACTTATAAGGACTTTAAAGGAAGAAGTCACAATTTTTCATGCAAATGGTAAAGATTGCTAAATGTTACAAAGCTGCTGTAAAACCTGACAAAAGGCCCTCTGCCTATAAAAGGTCATCTCAGTTGTCACTCATAGCCTAAAGCTGAAATAATGCCCGAGTGTCAGGCTTACGCAGCTTGACTGAAGCCTGGCGTGGACTCTCGACGGAAACTGAACTATAAATGTGCTGATGCAGAACTTACCCTGATTAATTCATTAGGTTTGTGCTCACATGACAGCCTTCTTTTCTCAAGAATAAATTAAATTCAGCTGATGTTATTGGGGTTGTTTTGAGCAAAGCTTTGAGACTTGTGCCAGGCTTCAAACGTGTGACCTCACCACTTCTGGATGAGTTATCATTAAAATCTGCACACATATTTAAAATGACACCAGTTTGTGCGGCTTTCAGGGTTTTAGCAAAACATCTGAACCACTTTCGAGTGATTTACTGTAAACTCTGATGCAGATGCTGTTTTAGATGGGTTTCTCTCTAAATGTATAAATAATTTAAATGATAACTCTCAGAGAATCTGATAAAAAAAATGCAAATAAATGCAAATTACCATTTACTACTGTTGAATTAAATTAGATTTAAAAAATGAGGCCGCATCAGTCAAAGGGTGAATACATTAACATAAAATATTAGACTTTTGACCAGCTTCTATTTATTATTGACTAAAGAGTAGCCACTATTTGTGAACTTTTAGCACTCATCGTTATAATTATTACATTTATTTATAAACTTTATGTAAACATAATCTTTGAGAAAACTGGGGCATTTTTTCTAGCCGTAGTTATGTCTATATTCATGTCTATACTGAAGCTTTGAAAAAAAAGTTTAAACAAAAGTCAATTTATAATCATCCCCAGTTTTAGTTTAATTTACTTTTTTAAACCACTCAATTTAAATTGTAAAACTCCCAAAAAAAATTTAAAAAATAAAAAAAGAGTAGATTTGCATTTGTCCTAAGCCTGAAATGTTCTACCTGTCAGTAAAAGGTTTAGAAATCAGCAGGGCTGCGTACTGGTAAAAAAAAAATTGGTTATATGATACATATCATCATGACACAGGGGTCACGATATGATATATCGCAATATATTATGATACTGTAAGAAAGGTGATATATTTAAATTTTTTCTGCAAGAAGTCTGATTTAAAAAAAAACCTCAGAATGTTATATTAAACATTTTATATATTTTGTATTTCATCTATGTTTTCAATGGTTAGGCCAAATGCGCCAATAGTTTGATAATATATTTGTGAGAGCTTTTAGATTTATAATATTTATTATAAATAATGGTCATCCACCATACTTAAAGTAGCCTATATTTGTGCTAAAGTTCAGTAAACAGATTAAATGAAGCTGTTCTCTGTGTTTATGTCACTGGGTTATTTCAATGTCCTCAGTGTTTCATATGGTCGTTGGACTTGCTTACTTCAGTACCATCCATCGGGGACCCTCTTCAGCTTGGGGCGCTGCCTTCCGTACTGTGACAACTGACAGAAAAAGCATCCCGAATGGGCCACTTCAATGTGGCCTAAAATACGGAAATTCTCGTTAATACGGGACAGTTGGCAACTCTACCTCAGCTTTGATATGAAAGTTTATATTTTAACCTTTAAAAATTTGATACAGTGTCAATACAGTATTAGTAATTAATATAATAATCACAATATTTCAGTGCATCAATACTTTCTTACACCCAGAAACAACTAGCCAAATAAAACACCATTTAGAAAAAGTATCATAAAACTAAATTGTGAGCCACAGTGAGTAGCTTAAAGCCACCGCGGCTACTTTTTCATTCTCTTACTTGGTATTTAATATGCACAAGCATGTATGATTGATGTTTTTTTAAGTGTCCAATATTGGCAAATTGCAACAGTTTGGCCATTTAATTGATCTTTTATCCAGCTGCTTAAGGTTAGACGTGCAGACGTTCTGCTCAGTGTGGAAAATATTCTCACTAATTGAGCTGCATCACAGCTTTTAAACAAATCCCTGAAGGTCATCGTCCTCTGTGGCTTCCAACAGGGCAACATCACTAGCTGAATATTTACTTATCTACATGAATGGTGACCCCCTAGCATCCAAGTGTTGTTTTTTAAACCACAATTTCAAACTCAAAGTCAAACAAGTTTTTTTTCCCCACAATAAATCAATGCTCTGATGGTTTCCAGCATTAGCATTTTCAAGTTTTTGTTACTTTTTTTTTTCTGTTCTGTTCTTGTCTTGTTTTTGTTTTGGTCTCACTTGACAACTAACACTTGTTTTCATCTCCTGATGAGCAGCGCTTTTCTTCTTGATTTATTATTATTAGATTTTTTTAATGAAAACTTCTCTAAAAATAGAGCTGTAGATTCGATTGCAACTTGGGAGAACTTATTATGCTGATGTTCAGATTTTGGCGCTTTGATGAATCCAGCTTGGAACGCGTCCATGAGCAGTTTAGCAGAAAAAATGATATGATTCACAATATAAAAAAAGGTAAAAATATTATTTTATGGGATTCAGTGCAGATGTACAAACACCACCTGTGACCATCTTTCTCTGTTTTACCCCTCTTTGTATTCAAAGATGTGATTGCAAAGAGCCCACTCAAACTTAGAATTACTGAAACAGTGCAAATGAGTGGAACAACTGCATATATAACCCCCGATGACTTGTGTAAATGTTCAAACATTTTTAAACCCTATTAACCAAGTATGAAATCACTGGACTTGTGCTAATGAAAAGCTATTAGCAGAATTCTCCGTAAAAACGGCACAGGCCAGATCAATTTGGAGTAGTTTATTTTACACGCCCAAGGCTTTGTGTTTAATCCACTGCCAAAGCTGCTGCACCCTCTGCTTGTTGCAGATTTTCAGCTGCTTGTATGTCTGTGGGCAATTCAGCGGGCTAACAACAGGGACAGTTGTGTTGTGAAAGTTATTCCCATGAAAAGAACAAACTCTCATCAAGCCTACAAAAGGCACAAGAGGAAATCAGTTTAGCATTTGTTCTTTTTCCTTTTTTCCCCCCGTAACAACTCTAGCTGCTAGATTCTGAAACGGCACATAAAAGAAAGTTTCTATTCTCCTTGGGTGGGAACAGAGTTATTTAAATCATTAAAATAAAACCGTTTCACTGAAGGTATCTCACAGTTGCATAGAACAAGAGAGAAGAAGATAAAAGTGGTCTTGGACTTTTTTTTTTTTTTGCAGAAACCAGCTGGAAACATCTGAGCACCACCGCAGATCTTAAGCTGCTAAATCAATCTAAAAGTCAAACGCAGTCACTCATTGCCGTTATTAAAGAAAAGTTCCCCTGCTAGGAGTACTTCTCCCTTCTTCATCTATGATGCGTTTTACACAACTCTTTGCACTGGTCTGACTCACAAATCACACAGGTGCTGTCATCGCGGCGCGGCGCAGATATTTTGCAAATATATCCGGTGGAAAACCATAAAAAAGGAGACGCTGCCATCAAGGTGTTTGGCAGCGGATACCAAGTCTGGACTGAAGCCACTGAACAGGTAAATGCAATAAATCAGCGCTCGGTCACATCAGAGCAGACAGAAAGTCACAGCTGCCGCCACATTACCAGGTATCCCCTCACAGCTGCTTACAGCTTCACCTAAACACACGACTGCAGACATCAACCTCATTCACACCGACACACGGAACACACGGGGTTAGACTGGTCAACAAAAGGTCCTGCGCCGTCCACTGGGCATGAACACAGAAAACATGTATTTATGGGCCTAACGCAAACGTCACGGGCATTGTAGTTTTGATTTACGCCGGCCCCGTAGCCAGTTTGTGATGTATTGCGGAGGTACTGTGTTTTACATTGTGATAAATGTTCTCAGGCGAAGGACCAGATAAATTGTAAAGGCACCTTAGGGGGTGCTATATGCTAGGTGCTATGCCTCAAAGGTTGCCAAGAACAAGCCCAACTATTATTTATAGAAGCACCAAGCCATTAAGAGCCATTCTTTTGTCAAAGCACTGGCCACACATCCTTCAAAAAAATATGGAGCTAAAAATATATATAAACACCTATATTTATGCTCAAATTTATAGAGAATATATAATGTTTAAGTTGTGCACACAGACTTGTTCTAACTGAATAAATAAACAACAAAACTTCAAATCTTGTTCGTCTTTTTGCTGCTTTCAATTTCTATCACACTTTTTTTTTCCCTTCTACAGCCTTCTTTTCATCTCTCCTTTTTGTGGGGACATAAACACAAACAAATATATTGGTATGCACGATGCTTCAACCGCTCACAGGAGGTGTTGGAAGAACACTGGTGTGTTGTTGCCTGGAGAGATAAAGGTGTCGCTGCATTACGAATATAAATTTATGTAGGTGCAACACTGACTTGGCTGCACAGAAATCACAGGTACAGTGAGGACGCAGTCAGCTGTAAACACTGGCTTTAGGCAAAACATATGCTCAAGTAATACGTAATAATAAGGGCTGCACTGTTACGACTAAAATCATTATTAGGATTTCATAACGAATAATATCTCAGATGTTTATCATTAAGTATTTTAAAATATCTATGAAAAGGATATACTTTAAATAAAATAACAATAAAGCATTTAGGAAACTAGGCATAATACACATATTTTTACTTATTTAGTCACATATTTTCTCAGCCAAAGTAAAACAGGAAGTGACATCAAAGGGAAACATTTATAGAGGTGGAACTCTTTGTTTATTGAAACTTTATTTTGAACTCTGACTCTTCTTCAGTTCTCTCTGAGAAGACTCAAAATAATGTATAAAAAACATCAGATTATTCACTGTCTGTGTTAGCTTTTGTAGCAGCGCTTTATTTACATGCTGTCATTCCCCTTTGACACCACTTCCTGTTACTGCATGTGCAAATTACTCAACAACTGTTCATCTCAGCAGGGTGATTTTCTTTTTTGCAATTCATGATTTATATTATCTTTTAAAAAATGCATTTAGAGTTATTACAAAAATTTGATCTCACAGGCACTTAAATGCAATGTAACCCTGCATCACCACCTTTTCATCCTGCATTTTTTGCATCAAAACTTTTGCACATGTAAAAGAACTTTTGCCTTCAGGTAGATTTAATTAGACATTGTCGATGCTCAAGTGGGCATCTTTGCTGACTTCAGCACTGTAGTCGATGCATCTCTGCTGACAGCACAGTGAAGAACTCCATGATTACAGAACCGTGGGCTGTTCTTTGAATAAAGTTCTTTGAAATTGAACTGCCACGTGGCATTAAATTAGATACAAAATATATATAAGGGGTAATAAAAAAACAGTATTGTCTTCTTTTTCCCCATAAATTATAGTTATTATGGAGAAAAATATTGTCTAACACAAACTTTGGGTCAGACACTTATTTAAGCAGTGTCTCATTTTCTTTAGCTTGATTTGTTTTAGCAGTTTTATTTTATGAGTTGAGCTCCCATTTAATTTGTGTAAAGCAAAATTTGTGATCCAGAAAAACTTGAATTGTGCCCGGCTTCTTGTAGTCTGGTTGGGTGGTGGAAGTCCTATGGAAAAGGGAATGATAACTGTGCTCCTAGTTTAATTCCGTAACATAATCCTCTTACAGTTTGGATTGCTAGATGATCTTCAGACAAAGAAAGCTTTGCAAGGGACATGTCAAACCCTCCACATCTAATCCACACCACTCCATCTCTTTCTCCTGCAATGATCACAACAGAAATAGTAGAACTGAAGGAAAATAATACATACCGTAACCCAAGTATGTGCTAATACCATAGCAGGAAATATGAAGTGACCAGAGACGCTTACCTTCCTTACCCCCAAAGCATAATCTCCCTATTCATAGCCAGACCTTTCACCAGCAGAAATCTGTGGCGTTGAAAGGGCCTGACAAACACCTATGAGTGGGGATTAGCAAGGAGTCTCGTTGTGTGGGCCTAAACCTGTCATCACAGAGAGTCAGCAGCATCTCAAATGTGCTGATTTAAAGTGATTTTCTTGGTTTAAATGATGAACTCCCCTTGGCTAAAAATCCTGTCAGGTATTTTTTGACTCGTTTTTGCTTTACGTTTAAAAAAAAAAAAGGTCGCGCTATAGGGTCTAATGTTCCTGATAATAAAGTTTCTCAGCATGTTTTACACAGGAATCTGAGCGCTGTATTCTCTTTTATCAAATCCATACAATCCAATGACAATCCCCAAGGTTATCCTGACAAATCTGGACAAAAGCTACAATTTAGACGCATAAAAATATTACACAATGACAATCTCTGTAGCTGCCATTGAAAGAAAACACTATTAAAGAGAGACGGGCACATTACATCTCATCTAGTCTTTTCAAAACCTCATCTAAACAAGAAAGAAAGCCTTTAGTTATTGCTTCTGTGGCATGAACAGATAAATTGTCTGAACCTGGCGACGGATCTATTTTTTTGGTGAAACAAGGAAGATGAATTGGGCCCATCCCTGTGGAGACACACGAAAAGCTTTTAAGCAGTAATTGTTCTTTTTAAATAAAAAAAAGAAAACAGAATGGAAATTGTTGAAGAAGTTTTGTTTATACTCTAGTGCAGAATCATACAATCTTTGTCATTTGTTTATTTGATTCCTATACAAAAGAAATAGAAAATGCAAACAAAAAATTACTATGAATCACCATTTGGCTTGATTATATAGAAATGTAAGTATAAGCAGAAAGCTGTCTGCACCTCACAACAGCTGTCCCATTCTCAGCGCCAACTGAGACGAGCTGGGAAGCTGTTCTGGGTTCAACTTCCGGGTTCACATAAGACTTTTATTCATTCAGTATAGAGTAGGAATGTAAAAATTAATCAAGAATCGATTCTTAAATAAATGTAACTGCTTAAAATGTGAATTCATTAAAAATATTGAATTGATTTCATTGTAGAACAACAAGTTATGTCTTTAAGAAAAATTCAGGTTGATGTTTTTGGTCACAAAAGGATTTGTGATGATGTTTTTTTTCATATTCTGGTACTAAAACAACAGACTGTTACGGTTTGATACAAGGACAAAAAAATACAATTTTAAAAGAAAAGAATTTGGTTATAAAATGGATACAATCATTTTAACGAAAAAATGAACTTAAAGTTGATAATGGAATGTAGTGCGTGAATCACTACATCCCTAATAGAATCTTTAATTGCATCAATTTCTCACATACAAACAAATTTACTGCATCTTTTTGTCACAATACCCACTACTTCTAATTGAACTTGCACATAGGAACCAACTACTTTGCTCAAATAAGCAAAAAGTGATTAAAACAATTATGACTGGATGTAAATATTTGCACACATTTATTATCAATGTTCTTGCATGAGAGCCCAGTTCTGCTTTAGAAACATTAAAATGAGCTCTTTATAGGCTCATCCAGATTGCTGCACTTTTGTTTTTTGTTTTTTTTTGGCCACCTAGATGTAAATAAAACCATTTTACAACAACCAGGTCAGGTTCCTCATCTATTGGTTTGATGGTAAAAGGTTGCCTCTGATCTGTGTTGATCCTTGGCATTAGTACAGACAATGTTCAACCACATCTCTAATAACAACAACAGCCCATCTGTCTGTCTGCATGGGCTTTATGCAGACCTCGTGGATTCAGAGCAGGATGGCTCCAAATCTATTACCCCCCACCTCACACATACACACAAACACATGCACACACACGACTACACTCCCATGCAGAAACACAAAAAACAGCTCTAAACCAGTAAGAATTTAATCCAGCCATAGATATCAAAAATATAATCTGTAATTTAAAAGATTTTGAGCATATCAAATCACAACTGCGTCAACATTTTTCTCCAGGATGGTATTATATAAAGAGAATAAATAAGATTATATTGGTTAAACTGAATATTATATAATGTACAAATATGGTCTCAGTTGTTAAAACATTAGGGTACAGAAGAATGTACAATAATTGTTATAGGTAAGAAAACAACAAATAAGGGTTTTGGTACAGATTAAGACAATCTTGTGTAAACTGGGAGGTAAAAGAGGGCACCACTTCAGAAAATAAAATGAAAAAATAAAAAAAATATCCCGGCTCATTGGTTTGAAATCTCCTATTAATCCTTACTCACCCTTCCAGCCATGCCCATTAAACACCACTTTGCATCACATTCGCTCAGAAAATCCACTGCAGCTCTACACCAGCTGCCCTACCACCTCGTAAGGCGTCCCACAAATGCCATGAAAAATCTTCTGCTCCTCCTCTACAAACAAACACACAGAGTCAAAAGACTGTATTATATGCTGGGTAACAAAAGCTTTAAAGAAACTTTAAACATGACAAAAAAATAAATAAAAAAAAGATTGCTCGAGTAGATTAAAACATTTCACAACAACTGTCTCCAAATTGTCTCCACTGGGACCGGTGAACACAGATTTATTAAAGCCGGAGAAAACAGTGTGTGCTGAAAAACAGGTTGCAGTCTAATGGATTGAGATGTTTTCATTCAAAGGATTAGTAGACTTTTTAAGTCTTCCCTTCTTACCCATTTCCCTGATTTGCAGCACTGTGTTTTATAGCCTTGATAGGCCTTTCCTTTACAGAAATGATGCAATACCGACTGTGTCTAATTGGGTCCTGTTTACCATCTTGAAGTAGCCAGACTCTTAAATGTGACACAGCCGATGCCTTGAGATGGATCTTTTGATTTAAAAGATGTGGAAGACATGTTTAATCAAGTACAAATATTGCATTTACACACTTAAAAATTCAAATCATCTAGTTTCAAGCACCTGCTTTAGTTATTTTTTAAAACACAAATGAACTGCAAAATACTGCCTGAAGACATTTGTAGACTAAGATCTACTAATCCTAGAAAAAATAAAATGCTACAAATGAATAATGGCCTTCCACTCTCTCGATATATTTGTTTTACCCACAAGGACATTTTAAAATCAATCGCAATTTAAAACTTTATGACGGTAAAGCGTTTCAGGCACAATAAAGGAGGAAAAAGCTTTTATTTAACACTAATTTATTCCACACTATCTTTCTCTTTCTATTGTAGAGGGGCTTAAAGAAAGTCTGTATTAGATGATGCAATGTGCTCTTCACAGTAATGCTGATGTACGTTTCGTTCCCTAATGCATGACAAAACTTTGTACAAAATATGTTTTAACATCTACATCTTGTCTTTAGTTGATATCATGAGTTATTTTTAATTCGGTAACCCCAAAGTGCAAAATCTGTTATCTTCAAACGTACATGTAACCTTTAGTTATCAGTCTCTTCCCTGCAAAGCTTCTGAAATCTGGCAGAGTCTCTTGCAGACAACATACAGCACATTCTTCATGTCAGATAATTAGACTATTAGCTATAACAACAGGAGCATGACACTACAAGATGAAATGCAAACTGAAGAAGGTGGAAATAGGAAATGCAGCTTGCATGCAAATATATCCGGAAAGGCCACACATCCAGTTTTTATTTGAATTCCATTAAGAAGGGATGCATACAGTTGCATTTTCATTGAGTTACTGAATGCTACCTCATCTATCACAGGACTAATCATTTACATAAGAAATGCAAAACAATGGTTCATGCAAAAACCCTTTAATTTTCCCCCAAACAAACTTATTGAGTCTGTAAATAAGATCAAATGTTGAAAAGTACAAACTCTATGGTTCAAAACAATAAAAAATGTTTTTTACATGTTTTTTATAACAGTAAACATTTCATAAACATTCAATTAACATATTTTGTTTTATGTTTTAGGACAATCTGTGAAGGTGGCATGGTGGGGCAGTGGTTGGAGCTGTCACCCCTCAGCTAGAAGGTCATAGGTTTGCCTCCTGGACTGGGGTCTTTCTCTCTATGCTTGTGTTGTGTGGATTTTCTCCTGGTACTTCGGTTTCCTAACATTTAGGGCTGGTCAATAAATCTACAACAATATATTGTGAAGGACATGTGATCGATATCCATCGTAAAATTAGTCAAAAACATTGATGATAATTTCACTGAACTCCAGTCTAGTAATGCATGGGATTTTAGGCAGAGGAAAGACTTTGGTCACTCGCCGTCTCACTGCCCAGAAAGCAGGGTTGGTGGCATCAACTGACTCACTCACTCTTTGGTAAGCTCGCAACAACCTGTTGAGTAACATGTGCAGTAGCAGTTTCATATTTAACCACCGTGCTTGAAAACTACTAGAAAAAATGAAAAAAGTGCTTCCCAAATCTCTTGATTAGGAACAACGCTGTTCTGCTTTATGTCATCAAAGAACCATCAAACTTTCAGTTTAGGGGTTCAGAATTTTGCCATTGTCAGGCACTGATGTGTTAAATTTGGGGGGATTTTGCTGCATGTAAACACGAGTACTAATGCACCACAAAGCATTGCTGAAAGAAGTTGGACAGATTGACTGGTTTTCTTTGAATTCAAAGTTTTCATCACCATCACTGTGATCCTAACTAAGCAGATACATCTGCTTACAGTTGTCACAGTGACAGTGACGGGGATTTCACACGACAGGATACTCATTGCGCTTCTCATTGCTGAGCAATATACCCAAAGACACACTGCAAAAACAATTAAAATGTAAATGTAGGTGATTTCGGGTCATTTATTTTTTGTAAATTGTCCTCTCAGACACAGATACCTGATGAATGTTTCACAGTAAAACCATTCATTTGTCACAGTTTAGTTGCTGAATGTTCCGAAACTGTATTATTTTTTCTTTACAAACGATGCAAGTGTTGACCCTTCGGTTGATGAAAAATGGGCGATGCAGCACAAAATTAATGACCAATTTTTTTTGCCTCGACATAAACAGCTTTTTTTTATTTTCTGTAAAACACAGAACAAATGGTGTTTAAATGGCATTGGCTGAGAATTATTGTATTGACAGTTAAACTGACAATAAGTTAGGCAGGCGAAACTAGCAATGAGCAAAAAGGATGACCATGCAACGAGCTTGAACACAGTTTCTTCAACAGGATTTTAGAGGAGTCGACTAAAATAACAATATAGCTTTTTTTGTTTTGAGAACATTTTACGTTTACCACCAAAGCCCAAACACAAAAGGCTCATTGTCAGTGCACAAACAAGTCGTTTATCCACTAGCAGGGACAAAAAGGTAACAAACAAATACAGATGAGCCTCTGTACATCCATTATCACCACTATTGCTTCATGGGTCTCAAAGGCTCCCACAGTCTTAGATTGATGTCATGAAACGTTTCAACTAAAGCTACACAAAGAGCCATCAGCGTGTTAAATGTGCGGTGGGAACAGATTTAGAAGATTTAAAGTAATGGAATAATCACTGTGAAGGAGCACGGCAGAGGAGAGTCATGCACCACTTGCTGTGGCGACCTTGAATTTTATTAATATAAACACCCATGTCTTGCTTTAAGAAAAGAAATAACGTGAGTAAAAAACAGACAGAAAAACAAAAAGAATTTAAACAAAAAATCAATAGGATGGAAAATATAAATCAAATAGACTCAACATATATGCTTATATGTGTCTCCTCCAATGTTTGAATGTATTTTTCAGTCATTATAGGAATAAATATATTGTCCACATTCAATTAATTTATTATATGTTTAAGTGGCAGAGTGACTTCTAGATGACTGCTGTGTTTGATGTAAATGTGTGCTGTCGGGAGTGCGGCTTGATTGGGCTGTCACTAAGGTGTGGAGAGAGCTGCTGAAAGAGACAGAGATAAAGTAGGAAGGGGGATAAAAACGTGGGTGGTCACGGAGGTGAAAAGGTCTGAAAATCTGTTTGTCTTAATCAACAGAGCCTGGAGAAGTGAAGAGAGGGCAGCTCTGACAGTCACAAGGGAGAGCACAGAATAAAAAAAAAAATGCTGACATACAGATACCATTTCTTTTCCAACTTTTGTTTCACTATTTCAGCTTGTTTTCAATCTTTTATTATCAGTCTTCCACACTGCCTGTTTTTTTTTTCTCCCCCTCTCCCTCACAGTTTCTGAGAGGGATTTGTGATCTAAGATCAGCTGTAAAGCCCTTCCTTCTGACTGACAGAAGATACATTCTGCCCTTTGGGCTGCGGTCGGAATGGCTGCAGATCAATACCTGCTCTGGCTGCCTGTCAGCATTTACCCAAGAACCCCACACCTCCGCTCACATCCTACACGCACAGACATCCACGTGCGAGGCCAGCATCAAAGCCTATCCGAGGTGGGTGCCATTTACCAGAGCCAGACCGGAGTGTTTGTAACGCAGCAGGAGGGAGCATTCCCGGGATAGTTCCCACTTAAGAGAAGCAGGATGACTGCTGGATGACGGCGCTTCAGAAATCTGCTCACAGATTCCAGTGGCTCCACTGGGGAGTTATATTAGGCAGTTTGGACAGACAAAGAGGCTGACTTAACACAGCAACACGCAGGAGAAACAATCAAAAGAGCAGAGGCCGTGCATTTACCAAGCTGTGTGCGTGGTCATTTCTGTCTGAAACCTCACTGCCCTATGAAAAGTCATTATTGTAGGGTCACAATAGGGGTGGGTGTCACCTGGGGTTTATCATTTTCAATACAGACATGATATGATTCTTGATACAGTGCAGCTTGATTCAATATTGAAATAACTTTATACATATTGCTCAATGCCACAGACTCCACAAAACAAGCAAAATATTATAAAATTATATTGTGACCCATCAAATCGATATGAAGATTAAGTCAAATTTTGTCAAAATTACCTAATTGCATTTTCTAATTCCTGGCTTTAAAAGCTACATTTTGATACCTGGATCATTCTAAAATCATAAGTGGATCTAGAGATATGACTTAATTTCTCTTGTTGGTTACGATAATACATACTGTTTGGTCTGAATCCTAATTTTATGTAAAATTACTGAGTAATTTTTGATGTCAATATAAAGAGGAAACCTCAAATAGTATTTGTATATTAAAGTGCCTGTGACATGCCTATCCTTCAAATACAAAAAGTCAAAGAAAACATCTTTATACTTAAGAAAATTGG
>JAUBOC010000011.1:19693191-19716181 GCA_032275365.1 Anablepsoides cearensis | reverse complement strand
CGACGGAGTAGGTCCGAAAAAAGTGTCGGGTTCCATGAATCCTAAGTAATGGAAACGGCATGGAACCGTGCTGAGCCATACCGAGTTGTGCTGAGTAGGCACTAATGGAAACGGGCCATTAGAGTTACTGATTCACCTAACAGTCATGTTTTTGGTCTGCGGGAGGAAACCCACGCATGCACAGAGAGAACATGCAAACTCTACCCAGAAAGGTTCCTGGCTGGGATTCGATCCAACAACCTTCTTGCTGGGAGGCAACAGCTGAGCCACTGTACCAGCATGATGGAATTTTAAATTACAAAGATAAAAAGGTTTAGCCATTTGGGCTTTTCTCAAACTTCATTTTTGATTCTGTGCAAAAACGTCAGCTATAAACTCCAACATCAGGCACCAGTCAAGTTCATAGCTGGAACGATTGCTCTCTTGACAGAAAAAAATAAACATTAAATCTCCCTCTTCACGTCATTCACATGAGCTTTATTAAACTGCAATGAAATGCCAAGGTTCTGCATTATTGTCAAACTGCAAACTAAAGCAGTTTGTATTCATATTTTCTTTCATTAATATTCATTTGAAAAAGACAGTCATCATATTGCCATACTGTGAAAAACAATTTGTTATAGGGACACACAAAAACACACATGAACCCAGTTTTACATAAATATAGTGAGTAATGTCACATTCTTTATTTTGACAATAAAGAATGTTGTTGAGGAACCAATTTCATGTCAAATTGAAGCTCTGTGACCCACACTGAATAACTCATCCTTCCAAAATATGCAGTGCCTCCCTGCGCACATTTATTTCTAAACCAAACCAATGTGAGCTGACCTATGCAAATAAAAAGCGTCCAGCAGTGAGAATGCATTGCTTTCCTTCCAGTGTGTGTTGCGTCACTTCTCCTTGCCACATAAATAAAAATGAGAGATGTATAAATTACACAACTACAGACTTGACAGTCAGTAACATTGACACTTCCACACTCAACTCGTCTGCTGTTTCCCTTTTCTCAAGCAGGTTGTAATTTATTGTCTCCCACTGCCATCACAGAATGAATCAATGGCCAATTAAAGGCAACCATACAAGGTCTCAGTTGGCCACCAGTGCATGTGGCATTGTTTAGATGGGGAAATAAATATGTAAATGGTTCACTGGCAGGATAACATTACGTGTCTTTCAGCAAGTGCAAGTCACACACACTTAAACAAACACACACACACACACTAGTACAATGTCTTCATGAACTAAGCTGCAGACCCACATAAAGCCACAGAGCAGCTTGTAAGCCAAGCAGGGGGGCTGCAGGACACACTATTGTCTACCAATATGACTCAATCATCAGCTGGGTGGAGTGCAGGTGTCGCATTTATATTTCAATAATTACAATCCAGATACCAACCAGCGCATCCCTAACTAAACAACAACATTTCTGTTGATGTTTCTGACTAATTGGACATTTAATGATGCTGACCACCATCATGTCCTCCCTGTTTGGTGCAAAGAAACTATTGATCTTGTCAACCTAAAAAAAATGTGCAACAGTTGATTAAAGAGGCGTAGATACAGATAAGACATCTCTGACAACAACAAAAGCAGGAGAGAGAAGAAGGTTTATTAGATGTCAAAGCCAAAGAAGAAGTGCAAAAACCAACAAGTGAGAGCGCGCTGTTTACCTGTGGACAGCAGTGCAAACGTGGCAGACGCAGAGGTTGTTGCTGTGAATTGCATGAGCCTGAGCTGATTTGTGAAGTTTTATGTTTTTTATAGAGAAAAGTAAACTTTGTACAAATCCAAGTAATTCTAGCACATTTCGCAACAGAGGAAAATGTTGAAAAAGTTGAATTGCTAAAATATAGATTTAATAATCAATATGCTGATATACTGTTAGAAGTTAATGACATGAGGGTATAATAATTAGACATACAGAAAGATTCATACTTGATAAAAAATATCTACTGGAGCAAATCTTGCCTAAATCTGCAAAAGAAATTGATGAAAGTTGAGTGAATTAAGAGAATTGCCTCCCTTTCTTTCTCTCTCTCTATATATATATAATTATATATATAATTCAAAATGTTTTAAAAGGGTAAATTTTATCTACATAACATGCATAGAGTATTATGGGTGAACCAGTTAGTATACTTCTATTTAATTATTATAACCACTTTAATAAATTATTATTATTATTAACCGTTATTTAACCAGGCAAGTCCCGTTGAAATTACAGATCTCTTTTTCAAGGGAGGCCTGGGCCTGAAGGCAACCTATTGTACGTGTTTTTGGAGGGTGGGGGAAACCGGAGTAACCAGAGAAAACCCACGCATAGAAAAGAAAGACAGAAAGACCCCAGGTCTGAACCGGGGATCAAACCCAGGACCTTCTTGCTGTGGTGCGTTGGTGCTAACCACTGAGCCGTCGTGCTGCCATTACATTATCAACTTTTCCATCCTATAAATACACAAAGGGAATTTTATTTAATTTACAAAAAAATTGGAAACTTTTATTTAATTTAGTTCTAATTAAAGACACACAAAAAAATCCACATAATGACAAAGTTGTTATAAATGTAAAGCATAGATGAAATGGAGCAAAAAAGTTCAAATACCATAAAAAAACAAAAAAAATGAATAAATAAACAAATATGATTTGATAATTAAATACAAATAATAAGAAAGAAAAACTAATAAAATATTTTGAACATGACATTTCAGAAAAAAGTACACAATTCTGATTTTCATAACTTCTATAACCTAAAGCATGTTTGTCTAATGTTAGTTCAGTAACTTTTTCTATAAACTCCCTTAAAAACCATTTACAACAGACAGGCAGACACATTTAATAAAAGAAACAAGTTCTCAGTCTTCATACATGCTGACAAACATGCGATCAGACGCTCCGGTAAATGTTAAATGTATTTCAGGAGTCTTGTGCATCAAAGGTTCACAGTTTGAAGACAAGCATAACATGCAGCTCTGAAGCCTCGAGCCATCTGCCCAAAACAACCATGAAGGATCTCCTGCTGTGAAACTTACACCTTAATATCAGAGCGCCTGAACGCTCCCAACTTCTTCACACAAAGCGTTCTAACCTACGTTTGCATCACTTTTTCCTCAGTTTTTCTCCTTTCAAGCTGCTGTTACCACAGGCGTAATCTGAGATCTGCTTTAATGCAAAAGTATAGGTTATCTGTTATTCAGCTTGTTTTTTAAGTTTCTTGAAGTTGCGCTCCCATCGTACACAGCAGTGTATTGCAGGTGGTTTGCAGAGCAGCACCTTTGCTTCAGAGTAAAATCATTCATCTTCACAGTCAATCAAGATTTCACACCTTGTTACATCTGTATCTTAATCATTTCTGTGCTCAAACCTGTCCAATGGATTTAATTAAAGAAATCGTGGAGCTAAAGTGCTTTTCCTTGTAAGGAGCCTTGTTAAATAAACAGAACACTACACACGAGTTATTAGAAGAGGAGTGCTACCAAGTCCTCTTGGGCAATTACAGAATCGCATTCATTTTACTGCCATGTTAACAGATCATTTGGGCAGATGGCAGGAAGACGAAATCCTACCTTTTCACTCTGATTGAAAAGCAAGGGTAGAATCTGTCAGTATCTCAGGTCAGGCAGGTCCAAAGTCTGCAAAAACAAACAATGAATGTCTTCATTTCAGCTCTTACTCCCAATACCATTCTTTACTTGTAATACCATTTATACAAGTCTCTCCCTTTTTATTTGCCCTGCCGTCTATTAGAGTGTTTATTAATGCAGTCGGTGTTCTCCTGCAAGCTTGTTTTCCCCTGCCTTCACTTCACTTAATCCCATGAATTGTAATGTCGACAAGAAACAGCTACATTCAAACAATAAAAGTGAGACGTGAAAACGCCGGAGTTGTTCTTAAATATTTCGAAAAAGCGTCCACAGCACAACCCGAGGCGCATGCGGTGTTCACACCACGTTACTCAGCCGTACACACCCTCTGCGTAATGCTGAAGAATAATTGGCCCGGTTTGAGCATCGCCTGCAAGTCTTTGAAGGCTGACCTTGCAGGGTGCAGCAGGACACGGTGTAACAACTTGAACTCGGGGCAGCGTGTCAGGTGCGGCGGTAAGCCTTGACGCACCGGCCCGCTCCACAGCTATGCAGCCGAGCAAATATGTATTTCCTGTTTTCGTCTTCAGCCGTCTTTGTCAGACGCCGGGATCAAAGATATGGCAAACATTAAAAAAAAAAAAGCACACGCTCACAGCTGCAAAGCCAAAAAAGAAGGTACACAGAAATTCAAAGCGCTTCGCCGACCAGCATGAATGATGGTTCTCCATGTGCGTCTTCAGATGAGAGGGGTAGGAGATGTCTGCAGGCTGATTTAGAGCCTCAATCTCGCACAAGAGGGGTCACTTTTCTCTCAACAGTATGACTTACGAGGGCACGGCTGCTATTTTCATTTCCATTTCAGTTTGAGGAATGGTGGCAAAAGTTTCACCCGATCTTTTTTCTAAAGGCCGTTGAACAAGCTCATATCAGGGCGATGATCCTTTAAGTGCAAAAAGGGGTATTAATATGTGAGTAATGATGTTATTTTGATATTTCCTCACTTGTTCAAAATTTAGATTGAGGGAAAATTTACCAGAGCTGAGTTGTTTGTGCTAAAGTTTGATTATGGCACCTAAAGTGTGACCGCCACTTCGACAGACATGTCTTTCTCTTTGTTCTTTTTCATATTCACTTTTTCAACCTTTGCAAGCATCTTTATTGAGCAGGTTATTCGTGTAAAAGGCAAGGACATGACAAAAAAAAAGTCTTCAGAAATTTCAGCTTAACCAAAGTGAAAAAAAAAAGAGTAAGGTCATGTGGAAAGTGAAAAGCTCGTTTTACCTCCTCACCCAGGAACACGAACAAAAAAGAAACCAAGCGGTGAGAGAAGAATGAGCGTAATGTTTCTGTGTGATTGTGGTGGAAGGTGAGGGCAGAGAGGCATGAATGGAAAAATGATAATAATACCAAGAAAGAAAAAGAAAATATTGATTAATATGGTGGGGAGAAAAAAAAGCCAACTGTTGTAAAGAATACAGGCAGAACAAAGCAAAGATCGACACGGCCACAGAGAAAAACCTAACAGTTTGTTCCTCCCTTCTGTAAAGTGAATTAATCAGGGTCCCACTGACACACTGTGCAACAGGAAAAATATAATTAGATTACATCATTACTCCTCATCATTACATGCCTGCTTTCTCCATCCTCCCTAGGGAACCATGAACAACCAACTGGACGGCCAATTCTAAACAGTGGCAGAAGAAGAAAAAAAAAACAAGATGCTGTCGGCTTTTATTTAGCAAAAACTCTGAACTTTTTTTTTCTTTTTTTCCTCTTCTCACAGTGAGTCAAACTCCGAGGAAAGATGATGGGTTCTGGTCATCAGGAATCATACAGTAAGTTTGTAAGAGTTCTGGAGATGTAAGCAATTTGAGTTTGCCGTGCGCAGAGCATGCAGACGTCTCTGGAGCAGCCACGATGATGATGATGATAATGATGACGATGAAGGCGAGTTATCTCGAGGCACATGTGTGACACTGTGTTATACACGGCGAATAGGCTGAGACTTTTTCACAGCCTTGTGGGAAACATTTCAAACGCAATTCCTCAAAATCAGACAGGGAGTGAAAAAAAACTGACCTTGGCATTCTATCACAAATCCATTTGCTCTTTAAGCAGAGACAAAACATGAAAAAAAAAAAAACTTTGCGAAACATTTTAGACTGACAATAAAATGTATAGTTTTGAAACAAAAAAAAAAAAGCTCAAAAAAACATAAATATTGTATAAATATGAAGGTACAGTATGGGGAGAGGTGTTGAAAAGCTGCTTGTGAGCCGTGTGTGGTAATGGGGTATCATTTGTCTCGTGGGACGGAGCAGAGCCCTGCAGCTGTGGTGCAAACAGAGCTCACACAGCTGTGGATGAGGCGGTGTCAGCCAGTCTTGGCACTCATCATCAGGTCAGCTGAAAAAAAAAAAAAATGGCTGGCTTTCACTGACAAACACGACTGTTTAAGAAATGAAGAACTGCTGGACAAGCCTGAGGGTACAGCACTGTGTAACAACGAGCCCAACCTTTTTTCTGTTTCAAATTTGTCAGCATTAAAGTTTCTCCTTCAAATTATGAGCAGTTATGAAAATGGACAGCAGCTGACAGGCAATCCTCTAATAAGCCTAAATTCTTTAGACAGGGATTCTTAAAGCCCTGTATTTTGAGATGATTGAAAATTTTGTTTAGCCTTTTTTTTTTTTTTTTACAGCGTGTAGATAAATAATTCCATCCTGCACTGAACACCCTGTGAGTTATTTGAACAACATGTTGCAAAAAAAGGCAACGCCGTCTTTTCCACACTCAATCTTCCCTTGCACAAATTGATAAATTAAGACATAAGCATACTTAATCTCTGTTCTATGTGCAGTTTCGATAGGGTGACAGTAAAATTGAAATGACAGGACGTGGAACGGAGCACGTCCGGGTGGAAATGAAGGCATCACTCCTTCGTTTACAGAACTGACAGCCTATTGATCGCTGCTTCCTCCAGGCCTTGAGATTCAAAGACAAGTTTTACCAGTCCTTTCGCCAGCCTGTGTGCGCCTATCTGTGAGCGAAAGCACTGCTGACTCTGCTGCGTTCACACAGCCCAAAGGGTAATCTAAAAGACCATCATCTGTAAAAATTGCACTGCGAATAGCTTCCCTATTTCTCCAACTTTCTATCTCACTCTTTACCGCTTCTTTTCTTTTTTTTTTCCTCATCCATGAAATGTTTTCACCCAACAGCCGTCCCTCATATCCATCTTTTCAGATCATTTTCCCTTCACCATCAATCCCTTTCTATATCCACTCGTCTGCACCTCATATTTTTTCCTCAGAACAGATCCTCTTCTAAGTGAGGGCAGTCCTATCCTGCCTTAACTCGACTTTGCAGTACTGAAAGAGAGAAAACTTCAAATTGCAAACTCTCCACAGCTGCATCAGAGAGATCGAACTCTTGTTCTCTTCTCATTGTATATAGTAGTATCTCACTCTGTCCAAGCTGTGCCTTTTCATAGCATCGGTAACCATAATACCAAGAGTGAAGAGCAATACATATTCTTAATAGAATGTTAAAAATAAACCGAAGTATATTAGGCATACAAGCATGATTGCTTGGGAAAACATGAATGGCCAACCTGAACAACATCATGAGATAACCCTGGCCATACACACCACACAACTTCAATCAGAAATATGCATGACTAAGGTACTTACTGGAGAGAATTGCTGTGTAATTCAAAACACTAGGTGGCTGGGCTAAGCTCTGATTGCAGTGTTATGGGAATGGAAGTTAAACTGGGGGTGCTGAGGGGAAGCTACCAGGCGTTGGCAGTGAGCCAAACTGTGTGGCATTGCTGAGTGATGAGATGCATGCCTGAAGGTTTCTGCAGAGGCTGAATTATAAGAGGGAGCTAGAATTCGGTGGACAGCTTTCACTATGTAAATTACTTTTTACAGTATTTAGCCAATAAAGCTGTCAACACATCAATACAGTAAAGCCCATTTCCTGAAATGGAAATAGAACAGAGAGGAAACACACTGTCAACGTGATTGCCGTCATAAACGTTCTGTTTAGGTAGTTAATGCGTTGTTAAATTTTCTAGTCTTCTTTCTTTACGTGTAACCAAACATTTGCTTCGCCGTATAATTGTTTGAACCAGAGTCGCAATTTATCTGCCGTTCTTTAATAGACAGCTGAGATAACAACAGTCATCAGGTACTATTACCCGTCTTGTGTGTGACGGTTTTTGCTCTTAACACTCCACACATGCCCGTTCACCGCAAGCACAAACTGAAACCAGTAGGAGAGGGTCCTGCAGAGGCAGGCTATAAGCCAAGGCTCATAATGTGCTGGTGAAGAAGAGTTATGACAGAAACAATGAGACTTACTGTCAACTCACATATCATTTATCTGCAAAAGCCTTGCAGCTTAACATTCAACATCATGGGCGGGCAAATTACCACTACAGCTATGCTACAGTAGAACCGCAGAGATGACTGTGGACTGAAACACAAATGGAGCTGATATGAATCAAAAGTCTCTATAGAACATGTATACATGAGCACTTTTAATAAAATTAGCTTTTTTTCTGTGCATAAGGCGTGTTTGCCTTGTTTTTCCTAAACAATTATTTGTTTCTACTGCAGCGGTAGGGCTGCACGATATCAAGAAATCCTGCGATGTGCGATAACAGCGCTTAATATTGCAATGACGATATGACTTGTTCTATTTTGTTAATCACACTGATGTTGAGAAACAACAAATGCAAACATTGGAGCCAATCATTGTTTGCACTTTATGCATTTTTTTCCATATGCATATTGCACCGGCTGTTATCGCGATAACGATACATTTGCGATATATTGTGCAGCCCTATGCAGCGGTTCCAATTTTAAAATAAAATCCCTGCCCCCCCAGCACACACAATCTCCAACCAGACACAGATATTTTGTTTTCAAACTCCATTGCAGTTTTTTTCACCTCAAACTTTTTGGAACAACTCAACTAATAAATGCAATAAATTAACTTTTTTTCAATAACAACCACCTTTGTATTGTCATTATAGTCTACATAGTGTTTTAATTGTGACTATATTCAAAATTAATAAACTAATATTTTTTCAAAAAAATGATTCTGTGCAAAATGGGTTTAAGGAAAGAAAATTTAAGTTTGTTGATCAAAAATGACACCTTTTTCCCCTCATTTATTTGCTACGTTTCAGTAATGTATTTTTATTGCGGAGACGTCAGAAGATGCTTTTGACTGTGTTCTCTGTCTATGAAAACTGATTTAGGTATGTTTACAATAACGAGACATTTATTATAATATAAACATTTTGTTTCCTAGAAGTTATTAGCTCTTTCTTAATTCTCCTTTTTCTCGGAATCTGTTTATGTGTGGGAGTTAAATAAACAGATGGACTCCGAGGAGGGACGGGGAATGCAAAAGGGAATGCAGAATGAAAAATATCACGCTGCAGCATAAAAATAAGCTACGGATGACAAAGAAAAGAAAAAAACATTATTTATGACAAAAATATTACTCTAATGGTTTGAAATTTCCCAAAACATACTCTAAGGCTTCATTAGTAAGGAACACATGTCTACATGGCAGAGGCACATATGCCCAGGATTCATCAATTATGCAATTATTACAACCCAGTGCTACTGAACGAGTCTTGTATACAAGTATACAAACATATTATAATTGCAGACCTGTTTCATCACAAGGGAGATCTACAGACAGCTGATGAAAACAACAAACTCATCATTTCTCCCTGACAGCTTGACTGTGGGTACATGATGTTCAGACTTTCTGTCTTGCTGCCATGCCTCTGCTAAATAGTTGGTGTTAAATGCCAAAAGCATACATAGATATTTTGCTGATATTTTTCATTTATTTTCACAAATAAAAGCCACCTCCGGCATTCAGTCCTATTATAAACTATGTGCCCCATCTATTGTACCAAAACTTGAGTCATTTCTCTTTTTGGCTAATGCTTCCATTGTCAACAAATGATTTTACTACTCTAATTTGTTTGTTTATTGACAAAGACGCAGAGCTCGGAGCGACCCTGAGCTGAAACCCACAACAAATTGATAAGCGTGCGCGTTCTGCTTAGCTGTGACACCCACTTAACCTCGGTGGTAAATGTCAGTATGATACACAACAGACAACATAATCGATGACTAGACGATGACCTTTGGAGTTCATGCGTATAGATAATGCTGATAATTGTGTTAGAATGCTAACAGTTGATTATTTTGCTCCAGAACAAACTAGGGTGTCTTCAGCTTGTGGCGTTTACATGTAGTGACATTTAGACTGGAAAGATCAGGAAGGAAGGAACTTTTTGAAGGATGTGGAAAGACATTCTATCTCAAACTAAGGTCCTAACATCCATGGAAAGGTTGAATATTGCCTGGCTCCTTCCATGTTAGAGCTTTAAATCAAGTAAAACATTTTTTCAAGAATCCAAGACCTTGTGAAATGTGATAGGACTTGGAAATGTGAGGATATCACACCAAACTTTAGCTCAGTATCTATAAAAGTGACAGTTATAGCCATTCCTGTGGTTGCCAGGATGACGTAGCTGCGTCAGCCATCTTGAATCAGCCGAACTCAAATAGTAATTAGTTGTAGATGTACATCCAGTGATTCATTTCTGACTGGTTCAAGAGATATTTTGCTAACACAACAAAAACAAATTTAAAACTATCGAAGCCCATTTTCACCACGACAGAAAAAATAATTTCGACTTTTAAAGCCATAATTACGAGAATAAAAGTCATGATTTCGACTTTTAAAGTCGCAATTACGAGAATAAAAATCATAATTACGACTTTAAAAGTCGAAATTATGACTTCCTGTTGGGCTTTTATTTTTTCTGTCATGGCTACGCAAAAACATGTTTGCCTAGCCTCTGATATGTTTATAATTTCATTCCAGGTAAGAAAAAAAAATGGTCTTAAAGTCTTTTTTTTTTTTCTCCCAGAAGCAAACTAATTAATAACCCTTAAAATGTATGAAAGCAATAGATCTGAATAGTTGAATGAGTGGTTCTGGGTAAAATAGATATAACCAGTTGAACAAATGCAATTAGTAAAAACAACTTGTTGCAAAGAAGATCCATTGATGTGAAGGTTTCAGCATTTATATATTTACCCCATTTCCAACTGAAAAACAAAAACAAATTAAATGTTAGTTCTCCATATTTAAAGACAAATACCTTTTTTCACTGGTCGTTATGGCTGTGCCAATCAAAGCGCTGACACACAATGAAAAGTTTTAGAGTCTCAAGGGAGCATAAAAAGAAGATTATCGCCTCAACCGGTAGATAACAACACTCATTATCAACAATCATCTCAAGAGGTTTGAACTGGATCCAGGTTTGACAGGCCTGGTTTGTCTCTTTGTGTTTTAATGTCTGTGAGCCCTGCTTGTCCAAAGTGGACACACTTTGCCTGTATTCGCAGCCAAAGCCCGACGACTTGGCCCCGTGGTCTCTAACTGCTGATCCTCTGCCCTAATCCTGGAGGAATTTCCTTCCTGATCCACCGTGCAATCAGAGGCATCTGCAGTGTCCGGCGTGCCAGAAAATGCCCGCCTCTTGCAAATGCACACTGATACGCTCCAGCATCTGTCAGGACAACACTCACTGCCAGGGAGGCATGCAGCTGTGCACCTGTCAACTCCGACACAATTTCCTTTCTGGAAACACAACCACCAGAGAGTGCGCTGCACGGAAGGGTGGAGAGTAAGCAAGCGCACCGAGCACCGCCGAGGTGAGCCGTCACCAGCCGCGACCCAACATAATCCGTCTCTCGAGTGACAAAGGCGTATCATAACCAGTCGGCGGAGTTCACAGAAACTGGTTCCCTCGGCTCAGGACTTCAAACACCCCCTGAGATGTCAAATGAAATCTGAAGCGTTATGAGTTACGACAGATTTTGTTTCAATCTGAAGGAGCAAACATGCTGAGAATTATTTTAATTAAATGAATAAAATGCTTTGATGTGAAACCACCAGACAAGATAATTTATCTCACTCCTCCTCTGCAGAACACGCACAGCTTCGGCCACACTGTCATTTCTGACGTGGTGGCTGAAGAAGTAGCAGCATGATGAAGAGATTTCTATTCAATAACCGAAAAAAAAAGAATGTCCTGGCCTTACTAAAAAAAAAGCGGTAGTTAAATAATAATCCTAAGGTAATTTCTAGAAAGCCCATCAGCTGTAAGTAATGCCATGCTGAATTTACTGCTGATAAAATCGCTATTATTTAATTTCTCATCCACTGTTTTGAATTGAAGGTAATACACAAGCTGGTTTCGCAGTCTCAGAAAATGAAAGTGGGGTGTGGGAATAGAGGATGGGGGTATGATAAGTGTGGACAGGGAAAAGCGAACAGCAGATGAAATATGTGCTTGGAAAACATAATTAGCGAAAATGGTTGTCATATACTTCTATTCCACTGCAGTGTAGAGGACGAAGCCCTGCAGAATGCAGAACACATGTGCAATGGAATAAAAGGCAATCCCAGCGGTGTTCCTGCTCATGCTCTGTACATGCTGAATGCCGATTATGTGTGCAGAGCAGCTGTAAAACCACCTTTAACACTGTTTTACAAAAGCGCTATACGGTACGGGCTAAGAGTCAGAAGGAAAGGACAACTCAAAGTTATCACCGTTTCACCCACACTGCTTTTATCCAAAGACTGGTTCTGTATTTGTACAGATGAAAGGCCGCATTTCAAACAAACTCCTGAGCTGCAAGTATTTAATAACCCTCACAATGACGAGCATGGACAAGCAGAACAGAAGAACAGCCAGTACAAAGCCTGTTATCCTACTTTGCATATAGAAGTAGCTCCTCGGGTTTGACTAAATACTTTAAATTAGCAAACTAAAGTGACTCCTCTTCAATTTAAAACAAAACAATTGTGTCTGGGACACAGCTGCAATTAATGTCACATGACCTGCCTGTTGTTAAAGAAAGTTTTATGTTTTGGAAGTTTTTAAATCTTTCTTGGGGTGAATCACCTCAATTGAGAATTGCAATAAGTTTGCAGATGGTATTTTAATGCCGACGGCACCATTTGTTTACTATCAACAAATACTTAAATAAAATTCCAAATATTGTTTTTTAATTGGATTTGAAAGCCTCTTACCCAAAGAGCTGCAGCAACAAAGAGCCTGAGGCAGATGGAGAGTGGTTTTTGTATTTATTTGTTTCGATAATTTTATTTTTGTGTTTATTTCTGGTTTAATTTCCTGCTTTTCCTGAAAACTGAATACAACTTATCAGAACTTGGCTTTTTGCAAATGGCTAAGAGAACCTTTTTCTTTATTCTTGAACATGAATAAGTCATAATAACCATCAGCTATTACAACAAAGACTTTGTTGCCAAAAAAAATAAAGGGTTAAAGATTCACAACACTTGATGCACCAAATCATCTGGCAATGCTTTGTTCTTTTTGTCCTCACTGTTTTTCAAAGTATCATGATTTATGATGAAATTTCACAGGCTGCATGCTGAGTGTGCTGCTCTGGTCCAAATAGATTACGGGGGTATATAATGTTTCCAAAACTGCCAGGAGGTTTTCCAGGAAATCAAGCAGGGATTTCTAGATATGATTCATATGCATTCATCTTCAAGAATAGCAGCCATTTTTTTAGAAAATGGGTCTGAGTTAGGGTGAGTTGGTTATTAGCAAAAGGAAAAATGTTTCCTTTTTATTGATTTTACAACATGCTATAACTTAATCACCTCGTTAGCACGGCGTTTTCCAACACCAAAGAAACATTTATAACCTTTAGAAGCATAAAGCAATTTACAGTTATTAAAAAGACCCTCTTTTCCCAATATTTCCCAAGAGAGGCAGAAGAAAGAGGAGAAGAAAAATGGTATCCTAATAGCCCTAATGATGACACCATCTATTCTACTTTCACTACACTACTTATCATGCACTTGTGTGTTGCAGCAACATACCAGAGTGTAAAATTGTGTGTTCGAGTCTAGCCCCATGTTTTCAATTTGCATTCAATTTCTGTGAGTATGCACTTCTACCTTGGCATCTTCCTCAAAACCTTGTGTTAAGATTTCATCTAATCCACACCGGTCCTTCCCAACTGAGACACACTCTACCTCAGCAAGACCTCCCCTCTCTTTTCTTCAGGCCATCCATGGAAACCCTGCCAGCACCAGGTGTAAGGTATCTGCTCTGCACCACTGTAGCAGACACTAGAGAACGTGATGAAGTGCACACGCAGACAAGAGCGAAGGATTTACAGGAAGGAATTTAGAGCAATCTCAAGGTAAAACATCATCACCCAGGAGGGTGTAACATAGGAAGCGGGCTAAAAGAGAGGCAACAGTTGAGAAGAAAGAGAAAGAAAGAAAAAAAAAAGATCAAAATACACGCGCGCTCTTTGAGGTGCAATAGGTTGCACAGCACCCCTTGGCCATCTCCGTGAGATTCTCTAAGCAGACCTAAAGTCTTTCGTCTCAAAAGAAACTGATAAAGTCACAGTCCCTAAATCCTTGACTGGAACTGCCAGGGGTCTGAAAGTTTTCTCAAACAAACTGAGTTTAGAGGTGTAAAGTCAAAAGGGCCTAGCAGTCTTAATTTAATAAGATGATCTCGAGCAAGATAGGTGAGATAAAACACGTAGTGAAGCTCTTCGTGGCGCTTTTATTTTTATTTTAGGGTATAAACGACAAGTACCGTCTGTAAACTGTTCTTATTTTTTGAATTTCTAACAGAAGCATCTTTTTTAGGTTTGCAATTGATAAGGGCAGAAGTAAAGCACGGGTCGTCAGTGTTTGAAAGTAAATCTATGGGCTTCACACCTCAAAGCATCTATATGCAGTCACAAGAACTATTCAGTCATCGACAATACAAACAAATCAGTGAACAAACTGTTTCGTATTCTTCATGGCCTCACGTTTTTTACTATTCTTCCACAAAAAGGACATGTTTCCTGAGTTTTACTGCTTCCATCTCTGTGGTTTTTATTTATCAGCGCAGTGACAGACACGGCGGAAAACAAGGATGCCGGAACGCTCTCCCTCTCACAGCTAAATTGTGGCGGGGATGAGACAAGTTGAAGACAGGACAGGTTGTGTCCTGCAGCTTTGATCAGCCCTTAAGGACCGACAGAGTGACTGCTGAGGCCACGTCTGTACTTTGGCCAATTCATCTCCCCGCTGCGAGAAGACAGGAGAGACGGAGAGGAAGCAGACGGAGAGTGTGGAAGGTGGAGGTTTAATGATTACTCCGGAAGAAAAATGGAAGAAGCATTTCCATTATAAAATGTGGGGTTCTTACTGATGGAGGTGCCTTAGAAAAGACAATAATGACACATTTTGGTTCTGATTTTATTGGGCCCTTACTAATTAAGACGTTGTCACGTTATGCTTTTCAAGCCATGGTAATGAGATGAAGAAGCAGAGTGCAGGGGGACGTGGAGCAGCCATGTGCTGAACACTGTCATTTCAATGTGTCACCCGTGAAGCCTGAGTGATGAATTAGGCGCCTTTTTGTCTCGCTGGCACCTGGCCACCGTTTGTCCTTAAAAAGGGTCTTGGTGGCCAAAATGGGCCGGCGTTCCAAAGCGACTCCTCGGGGTGCTCCAGGAACACAACAGCCTGTTTCACTATTGTACCATATGTCTGCGACTGGGGTGGCTTCTCTGTCTCCAGATGTGCACGTTGCTACGTATAAGAGTGGTATTCTCATTCCAACAAATTCATTCGTAAGCCAAGCGTTTCTGTCGTCAATCTGTCCTACATCCTGTGAATTCTCCAGAGGGAAGCAACGGAAAGACTCGGAAAAATTTACCTGTTGAAGCTTTTGCAACGATCATAAATGGAGACGGAAAAAAACTCCAAGAAATCTTCTAAATTTGGCCAGGAAAACCTTAATAAAAGAAGGCAAGTCAGAATAAACTACAGAGCATAAATCAAAAAGATATCCATTAAAATACCACACAACAGGAGCCCATAAGCAATTGTAGAGACGACGGTGCATGCAGTTCATAACATGCAAGGGTTTTCAAGGAAAGGGCTGGTTTGCATTTGTTGTGGGTGTGGATAATGGAGTTATGCAATTCTGTGCATGACAGAGATAAAATACACGGCTTTGATGACAAAAGGTGCACACTGAATACAGGCTAACTCAAAGTGTCAGAATCAGTCCTATCCCTCATAACTCACAGCCCACTTTCTCATCTGCGCTGGGAGCAAAACGCCAGGTCTCCTCTTCTACACCTGAGCACTTAGCTTTAATGCATATTAATTAACTGACACAGTAGCAGATATTAAAGGCTAAGGTGTAACAAATAGGTGGGAGGTTAGTAAAGGCTTCATCCAGTGTAAAACAGGCTTATGATTAAACCCAGACAGTGCATTTAAGATGCCGGCTGAGTCACTTTCCATTCCAAGATACTTGAGTTGCTCATCACTCGTCCCTGGAACAGAACCAAGCTATTTGTTTAAAAAAATAAAACCTTAGTTACATCCAGATGACTAAATTGTTTTGGAAAGAATAATAGTGTCTTTGATTAATCATACAGAGAAGTGCCTCTGCTTGTCCGTTAACCTTAATACTTTTCAGTTTGTCAACTAACAAACCCTGATAAATAAATAAAAGGTCACCGTTTATTGTTCATTTATTTAGGTTAATTTAATTTGTGGTATTAAATTAGCCTGTAAATACAATTAAAATGCTGCAATATGTTCATCTCCCTTTTATGTGTACAGAATGTACACATAAATAACGTGGAAAACAATGTTCACTGTAACTTCACTGCAGTCTGATTGACCATAGAAGACCACCCATGTCTTGAACAGTTGGGCGGTAAGACAACTAAGACAATAAGGGGCTTCTAAATGAGGAGGTTGACTACACCTGTGGCTCAGAGGCTAAACATCACAGTTGAAATACTTCAGTCTAGACAATAAGCTATTAAAGGAATTAGTCCATATTGTGCAGAAAGAAAGCAGCTGATGTTGAAGCAAATGCAATGCAAAACACCATTATGTGCTACATTGTGATATACTCTGTTAGCAAATGGAATCTGTTTTAATTTGTAAATGACTACTACCACAACAAATTTGAGCTAAAATGTCTGTAATATTTATTGAGATAGACATTTTTGTAAAGGCTAAGGTCATTTAGCTGTGACGGCCATCTTGGATTGGCAGACTAGAAAAGTTAATCTGTTCTGGAAGGATAGCCAAAAGTTGATTTCTGATATTCTCTTTTAAAAGTCGTCCATGTGTTTATTAGATATTTTTCAAACAAACAATGTTAACTCCGATAGGTAATGCTAAGGTTTCAGGCAAAGACGTGTAATATATTGTGCGTTAAAAATGACGCTCAGCTCCTACCTCATAAAACTTTATCTTTGCAACTGACTGAGTTTACCTGTTTGCTCAATCTGCTTTGTTGTGTCGGCCATGTTGAAAAAGGCTGACTCTATGGTAATTAGTTGAAGATGTACACCAGATAATTACTTTAATCATTTTTTTTCAGCGATTCTTGATGTTTTTTGTTAATAATACAGACAAATGAACACTCACAGAGCGAGAGAAAAAGAAATGCTATTTCAAATTCACTTGTAGTGTTGGACAAAATGGTAGTAAAAAATGGTATATTTGAACAGCACTCGCTGACAGAAAATGATGAAAATGTAAATCTATATATATGTGTTTTTTTTAAACTGAGTTTACTCAATTTGCATTTTTTTCATCAAACTGAAGAAATAATCATAGCGTAACCTTAATCTTATTCACATTACAAATGTTGAAAAAGTATATAATAATAATAATCAAGACCTAAAATACCAAATCATTTGTTTTCCTATTTTCTTTGTATTCACTTCTTGAAGGTATTGGGGTTAATTATACCTTATTTAAATGTCAACAAACACTGAATGAGTAAATAGGTAAAAAAAAGGTACAATTTGTCACTCAACAATAAATACAAATGCATTAAAATGTTTTACCTTGTATCAAATTATTGTCTTTTCCTAGACAGAATCCATTTGTTCAACTGAAACACTTTTGAATTACAAATGGGCTATTATTTAGTGGAAATTAAGATTTAGCCAAAAGTTAAACTTCTCACAACGACTAAACCAAACGCAAATTGAAGGTAGAGTTTTGTTTTTTATACAGAGTCATTTTAAAATCAGACAAACAGTTCAGCTACACTGAACTGTTTATGGTGTGTCTCCTTTCCTTTGAACGGCCAAATCACTGGTGCCAGTTTCAACAAACAGCACAGATGGGCAGAACTGTAGCCCACATTTGGAATAATATAGCTGTACTATAAACCTGTAATTACAAGCATTACTGTCTGCCAGCTTAAAGGAACACTGTGTTAATGATCAACCAAAACCTGATCATATGAGTATTAATGATCATCCAGGCCTTGTTAGGAATAAAAGCACAAAGGTAATGGTCTCTAACATGATTTAATAATGCAACTATTAGACATTTTTGTGCACATTAATCTTATTATTTAAGTAAAGTAAAAGAAAAATTACTAGTTTAAAAGTTTAGATGTCAGCTTTATGTATTGGATTAAAAGTAATTACCTCCTCAAATGTTTATCCTCATCTAAGCCAAACCAGGATACTAAGTGACCATTAAAAAAACAAGTTGGTGCATAAAAAAAGTCTCCCTGGGGTAATTAGTCTTGCTTTTGTAGTGCAGTGCATTTATGATATTCATGTTTTGACCCGTCGGGTAAGGAAAGCCACAGGAACTGTTTTTTAATGTTTAGCACTCACCGTGTAAGCTTCGTTTTTAGGAAATGTCATAAAAATGTGGGAGCTACTGTTAGAAAGAACAGGAAAACACACAGAAGTTTAAATTTATCAGGCAATTCACTTTGTCTTCTGAGTTATAGTTAATGTCAACTGCTGCATCCGCTCTAAAGGCTTGACGTGGTGTAAATAGGAGGAATTGGACCCACTGTCATCATAAAACAAACAGATTCAAACACACACACACACACCAATAACAAGAGGCTTTATTTGACACTGCTGTAAGACTTTTTATTGCATTTTATTGACTGCTTTTTTTTTTTTTTTTTTTTTTTTTTGAAATGTTACAACTACATTTTACAACAGCAAAAAAAGCAATAAATAAAGCCAAAGATTTTGGGCACTTTGCTGTTAATGTAATAACTCTATAAAGCAGTAATGATTAATTATAATAGTGAGAAATTACACGCTATAAAGCAAACATCAAAGAAGATGCTAAAGGACTATAAATCAGTTCCATTTATCAGAGGACAAGGGAATGATATATTTGTCTCCAAATTAGCTGAACTTGAAAAGCAATCTTAGAATTAAGTTAAATAAACAGAATCATAAAAGGAAGATTGAATATTATTGTAAACAAACAGCTTATAGAGTAAAAAATAGACTGTTCTCCAGCATGACATTCTTTATCACCAAGCAATCAGTAAGTAACTTAAAAGTAAAACAATGTTTTTATTTATATGTTTCTTTAGAAAAAAATATTAGCAGTATTGAAAACATCAAATTCTGTTGGTTAAAAAAAATAAACACTGATGTCTGAATCAGACACAATTTTTAAATCAAAACACTCAAAATCCACCACGGATAACCAAGCTGAAGTTTTGGTGCTGCTGACCCTCGTGACCCAAAACTCAAAATGTTGGCTGATGTCAACAATGAGTGATGCAGCGTAGCTCAAGACATTTTCTTTCTTTCTTTTTTTTGTGTGTAAGAACTGAAAAACAAAATAAAATAAAATAAAAAAAATGAATAAAAAAATCTCTCTCTCAACTGACTACAAAAATAGTCAGTTGAGTCTTGGATGAGAGGGACTCAAATGTTTTTCCTCAGGGACTCAGTCTCTGTTTTAGTTTTTTTTGGAAATAAAAAAATAAAAAGCCATTGTCCTAAACAATGAAAGCTCTTCAGAAAGATCAGGCGCCTAGACCTTTGCAGAAGTCATGTTGCTCGTTCTCGATGGTCACCTAACTCTGTTTCAGTAGGTATTACTGAGTAGACAGAATGGGGGCGGGGCTTTGAGCTCAGATAATTTGTAAAGTAGAGGCAGACATGTGATATTTAAAGACAAAACCACTGACATTGAGAAAAGCCAAACAGATCTTTGATAAGAGAAAAAAAAAAGATTCACTCAAGCTGAACTGAGTGAATTACTGACATAAAAAAACCTCAGCTGTACATCAATCATCTAAAATCTATTCTATCAAAGAACATCAGTTTATGTCATGCCCGATTGCTTTTAAAATCCAATATCTGCACAAGCCAACAGATGCTCCCCTAACGGAGCCTGGAAATAAAGCGTGGCGGACTTATCTCCTACACCGCCCTGACTATCATCACATCACAATGCCGTACGTCACAGCACTTCCCCATACGCCTGCTAAGGTATGGTTGTGTTTGCGGCGGTGCCCTCCATGACGATTACAGGCGAGCAGAGAGGACTATAGCCACTGAAGCCCCTCAGAACGACGAACATCCCCCTGAGCCCCGGCGCTGCCTGCCTGCCTAAGGCTGTGGCTAATTTTAACTCCTTCCCCAAGCATCCCGGCATCACGTTGGGATTCTATTACTCTCCAGCGTCCGAGCATACAGAGAGTCATGTGAAAGCCGGCCACAAGCCTCTGCGGCTGGCTGTGCCCTTCCTGTCCCTTCAACATTTAGTCCAGTTAATGCCATCCGTCTCTGTCCACCTGCCCAATCACTCCGCCGCGCTTTCTATGTCTCTTTATCTCCTCCATCCCTCTCCCCTTCTCACCCCTTCTATGGCTCGACTCCTATCTTTCTCCCTCGCCGGAGAACCTGTTCACCTCCTGCTGTGGTTCATTCTTTTCATCCTGGGAGCGGGGGGTCAGCAGCGAGCCAGATGAGCTTTCAGACGGATAGCGAGGGACCCTTGCCAAATGGCAATCAATAAGGCGACGGGGCTGAAGGATGCCTCCTGTTATGGGTAAACAGGTGGAGGAGGGTAGGGGTGGAGGTGAAGAAATGTCACTTCTGCTGCATCAGGTCAGATCATGTGTTTGATATCCCCGTACGTCTCCTGCATGGGTAGAGTGCTGTCAGCAGCTTGGCAGGGCGCTGGGATATATGCTTTAGTGATGGTTCGTAGGGATGAGGATAAAGTGCTCTGCCCCTGCTTTAAAGCAATCTCCTGACTAACCAAGTGGCAGGCTGACGTTGCAGGGCCGATCCAGCACGTACATCACAAGCTCTTACTTGGCCATGTATGACAGTGTTAGTTGGGGAGCCTGAAATAGACTGACATACGTCAATGAGGGCAATGGAGTCATTTGCTATTCCTTTTGAACAGCTCTGGCTGAGAAATACGCAGGGGTAAGCACAGATTTCTGCAGCCAGCTTATGCAAATTGGTAAAAATCCACATCAGGGCAAAAGGAAGCAGACAAATAAACAGAACGAGATAAAGACGATTCTGCTCAACGGAGAAAGGAGCCAAAGCTTTGCAGCACGGAGTTCTGCAGACATGACCATAAAGCATGCGGCAAGCTCCCCTCCTACCTATCCAAACACTACATGACATCTTCACTGTGAGCAAATCAGGGTCACACTGACCTCTAGTGGTGTCAGGGAACGTGGCACGGCTCCTGACAGCAGGCTGAGAATGAGAGGTAATTTGTTCTCAATATAATTTCATCAGAAAATGGATTTTAAGTCAGTAGCACTGCTCTAGAGGCTCACAGGTAATATGGATAAATGGCTGCTGGGAACAGCTTGTTTCAACTCATGGGCCCTGTGGTCTCGCTGCTTTCCAATTACAGGAACAATCCCCCTTTCTCTTGCTCCCAATTTCCCACTTTTTTTCCCCCTTACCTCACCCTCTTCATTGCTCCGTCTCTCTCCTTAGATTCCCTTAGAAATTTTTGATTTGAACATTATTGATTTTGTGGGTAACGCCTTCCCCAGCACCCTGACAGAACTGCGAATGAGTCCATTCAGCAGAGGATTCAAAAAGAGACCTCTAGTTAGTGTTGTGTAATGATTTTAGAGGTTTGCTGAGAGCATTTTTTTAGATTTTTAAACAATGACTTAAAAGCCCCAAGGATTAGAGATTATCTTTAATCTGTTTTGATTAATCTGTCATCCAACAGCATGTTTTCCTCTCTTTTCTCCTTTCTAGATACTTTTCTCCTATATGCCTAATTTAGTGCGATGACACAGGCAAAAGCAACTTTTCACTTTGGGTGCATGTTATTACAAGCAGGTACATAAAAAGTATATGAGCCATTGATAATGCAAAGAAATATCAACTTGTGTTATGTTGCTCAAAATTCACTAGATGGCGCACAAAACAAAGGACTCACACTGCCACCATTAATAAACCAATCAATATAAGCATACCCAAAATCACCAAAGATTACAGATTAAAAGAGATTTAAACTCAGTAAATATAAAGCTGAGTTATGTGATGATCACAACATGGAGAGGATGATAAATAGTTTAAATAAAGATCACAGTGATATTAAGCTTCAGATGAAATGTCTTGCTTTAATTCTAAAGTGTCTCTGAAGTGTTTTGAAAGGCAAAATATGATGGAGAGTAAATCTGAAACATAGAGCATTTGTAATAATGTCAGAGCTATCAAAGTGTGTTCATGTAAAATCTGAGGAATTATTTGTCAGACGATTCGGAGCGGAAATCTTTCTGAAAGATTAAAAAAGATTTACAATAAGCCTTTGGTATCTTTATGCCAGTTCAGTTTGACAAGCAGTTTTATTACCCACTTTGCCTGGGTGGAGTTCAATGGAAACATAATTTACAGGATGTTTTAGAAGCTTTGGCAAGTGGGATAAATCACATAATTTGTCAAAGATAAGGAACTAACTTTTTTTTGTTTGTTTTACTATGAAAATCCAGTTGTCTTATTATTACTTATGGAGTCACATTAACATAAATTACTTTAATAAGAAGTTGGAAAACGCACACCCACACACACCCACACACAACAACAACCATTAGATCCAGTGTTTGCACATCTCTTGAAAGAACCAGCAGGAGACAACATGCAATAAGCAGTGGGAGATGGACAGAGATGGAGAGAAATGCTTATAGACGTCGTTAAGGCCTCTGCACTAACAACTCAAGCAGCACTTATCTGTGACTCTGGGGCTTCTCTATGCAATTCAGCTGCTCACAGGAGGCCACACTTAAAAGTTAAACAAGCAGAACTGGAAGGAATGCAGGCCGTAAAAGTTTGGCGAATTAAATAAGCTACCACTTTTCAGTTTGTAGCTCAGTTAAAATAAAAGTATTGAGAATAATACCAACAGATAAGCTTTAGAGTAAGTAAGTAAGTAAGTAAGTAAGTAAGTAAGTAAGTAAGTAAGTAAGTAAGTAAGTAAGTAAGTAAGTAAGT
>JAUBOC010000011.1:19602309-19620266 GCA_032275365.1 Anablepsoides cearensis | reverse complement strand
CAAAAACAAAGAAAATCTCAATAAAAGTAACAGAGCTACACCAACGTGCTGCCACCCTCAGCGGCGCAATTCTAGAATCATGACCAAGAATATGACCAAGGTACCCTCTATAAAATGCAAAAAAGTCACAAAATATATATATTTTTTAAGTCTGAGGAGATCATTTTTGTCTGCACTTGCTTTGTATTGTGATGAGCACTAAGCGTTGACTGTGACGCGTACATATTGACTACAAAGTTGTTTTTCCCCCTGGCAGGAGGCCAGGGAAGGCCTTTAAGTTGACTCAGAAGTGGCCCTCTGAAGGATCTCAGTATTCTGAGATCATCCAGCGGCAGTTGCTGCTACTCTCGACTGCACTCACTTTTAGATAAGTGGGCAGAAGGAAATGTAAAACTACATCACGACGGCCTCTGGGGGTCTGTGACCTGTACATCATTACCAGTTCTTCTAAGTACTCAAGTTGTTCACCCCTTTCAGGTCATGGTAGAGATGTTTTTTGCATCTTATCTTTATGAATGATAATGTGCAAGAATGAATAATGTATGACATGGTTTGGCTTTAACAAATATATGAGGCGAAAATCAGGTTTGACTTCAAGGAGACACATTTACAAAGCTTTCACTTTTCATCTGTCATAATAAAAACTGAAGCCATAGGTCAGACTAATTGGGATAAATCCCTCTATTTTCCAGCTGTTTATAACTTTTCCCTGAAACAAGAAGCAAAAAAAGTTTGTTTGCCAAAATGAAAATGTGACAACTTCACTCTATGATGCTTTATTTCCCAGGGTGGGAGAACGTGTACGGTTTTGACATGACGTGTATTCGTAATGTGGCTATGAAGGAGCCCCTGGTGGACGTGGTAGACCCCAAACAGGTGGTAACCAACTCATGCTTGGTGAAGGTCAGTACTGCAAACTATGGACTAATTACTTGAGTAGTTATAATGTCATGTAAAAGTTAAACTGTGAAGCATTTGAAGAGGAAAAAAAAAGTTGATTGTGATTATTTTTTCACAATTCCACAAAACAATTTGCAGTAATTATCGAATATTACAGAAACCTCATTACAGATGTTGCAAGTATAATATAACACTCAGACCATCAGTTCTTTATTCAGTGTTCCCACACCTTGGTCAACGTCAAATTCAAGGACCCTTCAAGGACTTTCCAGAACCAATTTCCTCAAATTCACGAATTACGCACAACGGCAATTACCTACTGCTACCACAGAATGTTACCAATAAACAAGTTTAATATCATGTAAATTCAATGAAAAACTGAACAACATAGAAGTTGTTGAGTCAGAATTAATGAAAGAAATTGCATTAAATATATATACTACATTCATATCTACAATACATGGAGATGTAATTATGTCCTGGGAGGTCGGGCAGCTCAGGGATGTGAACATGTCCAGACGCTCGGTGAGGACAGGAGGAGCTGTGGTGCTCTCATCTGGGCTCAGAAAGAACGACCCGCCCTACTCTGCTCTGATTAGGTATAACTATGACTAGGGCTCATGTTATTTGTTGAAAGCCACGTCAGTTTACCGTAATCAGAATCAGAAACACTTTATTGCCATTGTCAGTAAACGGGTTACAGACTAGGAATTTGCTCTGGTGTAATCCTGAGTTATCCACCGCAACAAATGTAAGATTTTTTTTTTATTTTTTATTATTTATTTATTTTTTTTTAAGATGATGAAAATCAGTCATGTGAATGGAGAACTTCAATCCCCCCAAAACATTCAAGGACTTTCAAGGACAAGTGTAATTTTTGGCTGTTTTCACAAACTTTCCAGGGCCTTGAAATCATTTTTTTTTTCAAATTCACAAACTTTCAAGGATTTCAAGGACCCGTGGGAACCCTGTTTATGGTGCCATTGCTAATACTTAGCTAACAGAACAACAAGCTATACAAATGCTGGATTAGATTTCACTTCTTGCTCATGATTTGCATTTAAAATCTCCTACCTAACAGGATTCATTTTTTTTTTCATTTTTCTTTCTTTTGGGCATAAAACATAAAAAAAAAAACATCTGTTAATTCATTTGAACACAAAAAAATCTCATCAACTCCAGAACAACTTTTAATAAAACTTTTAGAAAAGTAACCTTTGGGTTGATCGTTACAAATTTAATTTTTGTAGTCAGCCCAGTTCCATCACAGCTAATCAACTTTAGTGTACACAAAAAGGAGCGTAGCTCACAGAATGTTACTGTTATTGTGTTAAAATGTAATAAAGTAGTATGGCTGTCATTTACAACACGTACTTTGAGCACCAACAGACCATCTGAGATATTACAATATCACAAGAGACATTGTTATTTTTTGAGGTTTGACCAAAATGGCTCCAGTTCTTTTATTGCTGAACGAAAGATGAGCTTAATCTAAAACTCATATATGCATTCTGTCTGACCCTGCAGCTTCCGGTCTGCTGAATTTGTGTTATGATCTCAAACTATTTTCGCAAAACAGAAATCATTGTAGAACATTTTAGTAAACAAAAAAAAAATACAAAACAGGGAAAGTTCTAATCTGTTAAATGTAATGAAGTGATTATATTGCTTTTTACCTAAAAACTAAAATTAAGTTTTGGATTGATTTTTGAGGTAAAGCTAACACGTACAGTTCACAACCAATCAATGACATTATCTGCACGGTGAACATGCTGTGTGGCTCTGCAGGAATGAGTTTGACCTTGATGTGTGGCGGCCCTCTTGCTGTGTGAATTAAACTCATCAGGCTGTTGTGCCATGCATGACAATGGCAGCCTGTCTAGTCACCCTGATTGTGCAGCTCGTCATAATGACCTTCTAATGGCTGGCGTTGATTGCAGGGTTCTGTCCCGTTTCACCTCCGTCCTGGTGGAAAACGTGGTGCGAGTCGTACCTTGACCTTCCCATCAAGCATCATTTTTGTTTTTCTGAAAAACAAACTAAAAGCTGAGCATTAAAGGAGGGTTTGAATAATGATCCGTGTTTGGATCTTGTGATAAATCCTCACAGCAGTGATCCCCTGCTGGGTACACCGTCTACAAATGGATTGCCAAATTACTTCATTCAAGTTACAGCTGAGCAGTTTCCAAACAGGATCTTCTATTATTACACTGCTTTAAACTGTGCAGCAATACTTGGACAGGATCATTAATTAGTAAAGTAGTGAACAACATTAAAAACATATTCTCTCATTACTTTGCCTTTAGAGTAATAATTACTGCAGTGTAAACACTGTGGTAGATTATAAAATGTAAAATCTTACTTTGAGAAGTTCTTACTGCATAATCAGAGGATTTTTATTTTTAGATTAGAACAGCAGGGTTGATCGTTTCTCAGTTGAAATCTAACATAAGGTTCAGTCCTCCACAACAAATGTTGCATCTGGTACCAAAACCCAACAAGCCTCGCACTAAATCTCTATAGTGATGACACATGAGAAAAAAGACTTTGTGCAGAGAATGCTTTCACATGAACAACAGTAATGAATAATTCTGTAACGTATCTGAGCTAATAGCGTGGAGCTGCTCACACAACAGTAAATCAGAATGTATAAGCAGATGTTCTTTACATAAGATAAAAACTAGAGGACTTTTGCAGACTTGAGTTCTTCTTGCACTAAATATAAAAACACATAAATCCTGAGCCCTGATGTGACAGCAGTAACTTCATTTATCCTGCACAAGTGTCACTGGCCTCCAGCCATCTCTGGCACAGACTCAAGAGGTTTAACTTGTAGCTACACTTTAGAAAGAAGCTTACTGCACACCCACATTATGCACACAATGGTTTGCATGAAAATGAAAAGAATTACTTTTATTTTGTTTTGCAATGCGTCACTTATTCCAGTCCATACCCTTTTTTAGGAGGTGGATCTCTACACTGTAAAGCCAGACGACCTCTCGTTCTCCTCCCCTTTCTGCTTGGAAATCCAGAGGAACGACTACGTCCACGCTCTGATTACTTACTTCAACATCGAGTTCACCAAGTGTCACAAGAAGACTGGATTTTCCACAGGTAATTCCTCACAGCCGTCCCTCCCAGCATCTTGTGCAGGGTAATGTAGCCAATAAGGAAGCAGCTTGCAAACGTTGGAAGTTCAGTTATTATGGTAAAAAAAAAAAAGAAATGAGAGAAGTGTTCAACTCAAATAAGCATTTCAAGCAATATTATTGTGATATATAAAATGTGAGTCTTTGCAATGTTAATATGCATTAAACATGAACCATTTTCTCTCCTAATGATCTGAAATCTAGCATATTTTTGAAAGTGACAAAACTGAAAGTGTAAAGCTCAAGTAATGTAGGAGTTTTGGCCTTACATTACCAACAGTTGTTTTATCTGATTGTCATTGTGTTCTTTATAGTCTCATATATTGCTGATTATTTTGCCAAAAAATCCCAGACTGTAATCTGCTCACAGATACGCTTATACAGAAATCTTTCTCATACCTCTGTATTCATAAAAAAATGTTAATACAAGACATATGATAAATTAGCATGAGTCAAACATGCTGGCAGGAAGTCAAATCACAGTGTTTGACTGACCTCTAGTGGTATCAGATGCATTAAATCAAGATGAATGCTTGGCTTTTTTTTAAATAAACATTATCTTTTATTCATCAAACACATCCTGACTGAAACACAAAGATGTAGTTTCCAAACATCAACTTCTTCTCTCCTCCTCACTCCCCTTCTATTGATCTTTCTCTAAGTTTGCCTTTTAAGCCCATGAGCTGATCATTCACTTTAAGATCCAACTCCAACTTGCCAATTCTGAGACTAAGTGCAGCTTTAAACTCCTGAAAGTGAACCGCATCAGATGCAAACAGACTTTTAACCTCGGGGAAACTGACGAAGTGTAGGTCAGAGGCTTCATTTCACGGCCGTCAGAAGAAACGGCTCATCATCTGTGGCATTAGCATAAGAAGCAGAGCTAGTTGGGAGTCTTTATTGAATGTCCAAAATGTAACAGAGCCAGGCCTCTCCGGCAGCCAAACTGACTGACAGGGTTCTTTATTTAAAAACGTACAAAAGGCTTGTCTAAAAAAAAAAAAGACAAAGACCAAGCTGCTCCTGATTCTTCTTGGAGCATCTTGCATTTTTGGCCAGCAGTCAGTGTTTATTATAAAAGTATCTATAAAGGATTAAAAAAAATAATAATTAAGTTGATAAAAGCCCCCCCAAAAAAAAAAAAAAATGTCTGACTGCTGTGAATGTGCCTTTGTTTGTGTGAACTCCAGCTCCAGATGCTCCATACACCCACTGGAAGCAGACCGTCTTTTACCTGGAGGATTACCTAACGGTGCGGCGAGGAGAAGAGATCACCGGCACCGTTGCAATGAAGCCCAATGAGAAAAACATTGTGAGTATTCCATCTGAAGTAATTACTGCTCGCGTTAGATTATTCGCCGTCCGTCCACGATTTATTCCCCTCACAATCTGCCCGCAGCAGACTGTTTTCTTCTCAGAGCTGCGCCCGGCGGCCAAACAGACAGCTGCGCTGCAGAGAGTTGAACAAACAACAGATTCTGCTGTTGACCTTGTCAAGCGTCCCCCCCTCCTCCCTTTAGGGACGGAGCAGCAGTGTTTGCTTTTCTCTCGCTGTCCGACACAGACGCCGCGTTTATCTTGCGCCGCGTCCCGCTGTCAGGTCAAAATGAAACATCTGATTGCTCTCTCACTGGTTTTCTCGCTCTCTGATGTGCGTTTGATCAATTGTTGTCTCGATTTTTAACTGAAAACCATCTTTTTTTCTCCCCCCCACAAATTCGCTGAACCGCAGCGCGACTTGGACTTTACTTTTGAACTGGATTTCAAAGGGCAGCTCTGTGAAGCGGCGATATCTCACGACTACAAGATGCGTTAAGTTGGATGGTGGTCTCCTGCTGAGTTGGAGTCCTGAGCGCCACGGGGAGACAGAAACAGATGGATATGAGAGGGTCCAAAAAGAAAGAAAGAAAAAAAAAAAACAAGCCAAAGACTAGACAGAGATGACCCTGTTGATTAATATCGTCACTTCCCTGCAGAAGGACAAGAATGTCACTCTTCCAGACTGTTAAACCAATAATTTTGAATGTAACACCCAACTTGTCCCAAACATTTTCTAATGAATGTTCCTGATGATTGACACGTTAGCCTGAGTTACCGAACCATGTTTTATTCAGCACTGAGGGTTTTCACAATATTCAGAACAATATAGAAAGATGAAATGTGACCCATCATATTAAATTGAGGATTAAATCAAATTTGATTAAAAACACCTGATTACATTTTCAGATTCCTGGCTTTAAAAGCTACATTTTGATACCTGGATCAGTTTGATATCATACATAGATCCAGAGATATGACTTAATTTGTCTTGTTGGTTACGATCATACATTAATATTTGGTCTGAATCCTAATTTGATGTAATGAACCTTTAATGTCACGATAAAGAGGAAACCTTAAATAGTGTTAGAAAATTGAGATTTCCCAGTTGGAAAGAAACAAAATCTTTGCTAGGGCGTTTTTCCTCAAAATCATTTTTTTGTTGTTGCTAATTCTCAAAAAAAGTGCTTATTAAAACACTGTTTTTTTGCCCATTTCTCCACATCCCACTTTAGACATAATCCTCATTTCGATACGATGGCTCACACATTACCATTTTATTTATTTATTTATTTATTTATTTATTTATTTATACATTTTGAAGTGGACAGTGATCATATTCATACCAACTTCATTTAGACCTAAATAAACTCTGTACTGTATTAAATGGACTGAAAACGTGAGGAACTGAAGTGAACATTACAGCCAAGGATAAACAAATGTACAATATGATCATAGAGGTCATCTTTTTAAATTATCATACTGTTTGTTTTGTGCAATATAAATTTACTGAGGCTCAGACTGTTGCACAGCTTGAAACTCTGTGTTGTTTCAGTTGTAGCTGTGATGTTTACAGGTCAGTAACATTTATCCTACAAGCCATGATCAAGTGCCCCGTGTTCCTTTTCTGCATTGATTGCTATGGTTTCATTAAACCACTTTTTTTTGGTGGAGTGTAGGTATCTGACTCAAAATAGTGTCAAGTTATGGCATTTATTTAGGTTTAATCGGAGTTTAAATTAGGATTTATGTGGAATTAGGTCAAAAAAATAGAAAACACAAACTAACTTGTTTCAGTTCTGTACAAATACATTAGAATGAAACAATATCAAGTTTGCTGTAGATTGTATACAGGTTAGATGAAAAGTAATGAAATATGGGATTCAAAACCACATTTTACTCACTGCATCAAAGCCAAAAATTCCCCACATTTAAATTTTTTAAATTATGTGAAAACAGCTGCATTGGTTCAAAGACCTACACGTTACATTATGTACACATTACTTTTATTTCAATTCACATTTATATAAAGACAATAAAGTGATGTGAAAAATACAAGCAGTAGTGAAGCACCATTAGTGACCAACAAATAACAAAAGTTAGTTTTATTTTCTTTTTACCAATTCCAGTTGATATTCTTAAACAGATTACAGAAAAAAAGATCATTTTCATAAAATGCTTGGCATCATGACAGATCAGGGTGATACAAAACATTTATTCTAACCTTTGAGCTCTGTTTAAAATTTACAACAAACCTGAGCAAACGCTCCAGCTAGTTGTTCTGATTCATCCAAAAGGTACCAGCTACAGAAACAAAACAAAACTAGACTTTAAATACACATGGTCACCGTCTCCTACACAATAATATCGTCCATTAAAAGTACTTCTATACATCGTTGCATGCTTCTTTTTTATATTTCATTGTTACTTTCCTGGGTAACAAATGTCACATAATTCAACAAGTTAAATTAACATGTCAACTAAAACTGACCAACATTAAGTTTTACCATTTAATACAAGAAACTGGTTTTATTTTGTCTACATATATGTACAGAAAGTGAAATAAGATTTAAAAACTAACAAACTTTACAATTAATATTAATGTCACATAAAATGGCACAAAATGAATAAGTAAAGGCCTCTGCAGGCTGAATAAATAGTTGTAATAAATGTTCAAGTTTGAGTGAAGAAACTATAGTAGATTTTTTTAAGAAAGTAAAATTGTTGAATTTGAGTCAAATGTACTGTTTAATTTTGTACATTGTTGGTTATTTGTCTGTTTATTATTTGATGTCTTCATATTGCTAGAAGCTTTTGAAAAGTGCAGATAACATCTGGAAGATGATTTTTATTAGGGTTAAAGAAAAAGAGAACAAAGAAGAGTTGTGCTGACACTCATAATAATGTGTTTCCACAGGTATGTGTTGACATGATCATATGGTAACTTGGTAAAGAGTAGTGTTACATTGTTACTGTATTCCAAGTGTTTATCGTTTAGCAGCAGGACCCCTTCTTTGAGGGGTTACTGACCAGTTTGATGGTCTTCTCTTTCTCTCGGTCCTCTTGGTCTTTCAGAATTCTGAAAACAGAATAATTAAAAATAAAACATCTGGCAAAACACTGAGTTTGTCAATATTTCTCTGTCTGTCATCTTTGATTTTTTCTGTTACAGTTATCACTACTGCAAGCCAATGTGCAGGTTTTGAGTCAGGCTGTCTGTATTTGTTTAATGTTGCATTATTTGTTCTGCAATGAGCAATAAAAAATACAAAAAAATATACTAAATAGTCATTTAATCTAAAAAAGTTTGCCATTGGGAAAAACATGTTCACTCAAGAATTAAGAGCAAGTAAGAAGATTAAATGACAAACAGGAAGCACTACAAACAGGAGCGAGTCCAACATTTAAACTGATAATTGACTATAATTGCTTCTTTTTTATCCAAAACAAACTGAGTTTTTGTGTTTTAATTTATTTTGAAGCACTTTTACTCACCTGGCCATAGACACCATAGATTCCATTACATTGCATCCAGAGCATGCACTGCATTCATAGAAGGTCATCTGACAGTTCTTTAAAAAAAAAAATTAAAAGAGGAGATGTTGACAAAAGATCATTTTTAGCCCACGTGGTTCTTTCAGTACTAAACAGTACAATCCAGAAATGTATATTTTTAATAATTCACATGTAATACCTTATTATATATTTGGTTCCATTCATTTATAGAAACCAACACTGTACTGACTATTGATCTGAACAAAAAAGCAAACCTTGGCTAGTCTTTCACCCACTTCCTTCTGAACTTCTCTCTCAGTTTCTTTGTCTGTTTTGTTTCCCAAAAGCATGATGGGTATGTCCTCGCCTGCACTTTCCTGCAAAAGATAAAAAGAAAAAAAAAATCAGAACACATCTAAGGAAAGTGATTTTTTTTTTTGAAGTAGTCATAAAAGTGGACAATATTTTCTTTGTTTTGCCAAACAAACATTGTTGCTTTATAGTTTGTATTTGAGGAAAAACATAAGAAACAAACAAAATAACATCTACAAGTGCCTCCAGCAGAGTTTATTATTGTCTTACCTTGACACTTGTCAGCCACTGTCTGACAGCTGTGAAACTTTCCTGAGAGGTGATTTCATACATCACAATAACACCATCAGCTTTGCGAAAAAACTGCTTGGTGATGCTTCGATACCTGCGGGAAGAAGAGGAAAAATGTGGTGTAAGGGCAATGTTCTGTGCTTATACAATAATACCATAACTGAGTTGTTACACAGCACACTCTGTGTGCTTTAATCTCACCGCTCCTGTCCTGCTGTATCCCACATCTGCAGCGCCACCTTGCTGTTGTCCACAGTTATTGTTTTTACACTGTAGTCTATACCTGTTTGCAAAGAAGATAAAAAGACAAGAAAGTGCAGGCAGTTTTATTATTTCCTGATAATCAATACAAATGTAATTGTGCATAATTCCAGGTATATTAAAAATGATGAACATTTAAAAGTTGTGCAAATGAACATATACAAGTCATAAACCCTCATAACTAGGAATGCTGCACCTGTGAGTTCACAAGGGGAAACAAAAACATTAAAAGTTGTGTAATAAAGTGCTACACTAACACATACCGACAGTAGCTGAAGTGCCTGGGTGGAAGCAGTCATCGCAGAACCTTTGAAGGAGTGAGGTCTTTCCAACACTGGAGTTCCCCACCAGGACGATCTTGAAGAGGCGATCGGGTGCAGAGGGAACACTTTCTTCCTAAACAAACAGGAAATACAGGAGAACAAAAAGGAAATACAGGAGAAGAGAGGAGTAGTTATGAGAACACATTTTACAGTAAGACAACCTGTTGTCTTATTTATCTGAACTTTATGTTACAGACAAAAATCACAGAATTAAAACTACAGGTCATCAGATCTGACATTCATGTGGTTTATAACTAGGGGTGCAACGATACAGAATAATAACTGTTCGGTTTGCTGCTTTAGTCTCACAGTTCAATAATTTTTCAATACAGACAGACAGACAGACCCATTTTTTTTAAAGTACAGTTTTTAAATTAAATGTTGCTGAAACAGGAAGTTTCTCAGTGGATCTGTGCTCGACAATGCAGCCTAGGTGGAGTAGTCGAACCAAACACAGATCCACTGAGCCTTCAAAACAGAGAACACAAGCTGATAAAATGAATTTTAAAAATCTGTATTGTTCCATACATAGTGTGTATTGAATGGTTTGATACAGATACATGTATTGCTGCACCCCTATTTCTAACTCTGTTTCTTTCCTTACATTTATGCTGGTTTCCTTTCCAACAGGTTGACCTCTTGGAGATGTTGGAATCTGTGTTTTCTCCACACTTTCTGCTGACTGTTGCTGATTGGAAAGTGATGTCTTACGATAGTTTGTCACAGAGTCTGTATTATCTTCATTGTCTGAGTCCTCCTCTCCTTCAGTACACTTTTGAAGTGGATTCTGGGCCTGAGAGTCATTCAGTAAATAGGGGAGGTGGTCTTCTTCAATTGAGATGATCCTTCGGAGGTGTCCGCTGGCCTCTGTTGGGAAAGACGACTGGTATGTCCCATTAATGAAGCTCAGCCTCCTAGAGTTGGAGGTCAGCTCCTCGTCATCTTCACTATAAATACAAAGACAAACCAGTGTGATGGGGTGATAATGTCATGTACCTGCTATACATATTGAAACAATGTTGACCTTTGGTTCAGTTCTTTACAGTTTACCTCTTGAAGACATCTGGGGTTGAGTGTTTCACACCATCAATGGAAAGCCTCTGCTTCAAAGCTGGTGTTTTATTATTCTTTGGTTTCTACAAAGTAAAACATATATATATACTTAATATTGATTAATCTTAGCCTAAGATAAAGGAATAAATGTCTCACAAATTAAAAGGTATTTGTGAAGTTTTAAAACAATGTGGAAAAACTTACATTTTTCAGTAAACATATGATCAAACATGACAAACACACCTGATAGCACATGTCTCTTTCATCTCGCAAATGTTTGTTCATTTCTCTGGAGAAGAAAAGAAAAAAAAAGGAGTGAGATACAGAAAATTTAAATTTTATTAAATTAAAATCAGTGCATATCTTGTTTGATATCATTTTTGATATTCAAGCTTTGTTTCCAACCAAGTTAATAAAAAAAACAGAATATTTTTATAGAATCTTATTTGTAGAGAGCCATTTGTGTAGTATATATAGCTTATTGAAGACCCAGTGTCCAAACTGTGTGGAATAAAGTAGTCATAAATCTTTGCAGTCAATAAAACAGTTGTGTTCTGTTATGAAAAATGTTGCCTTCTTTGCTTCACTTAGTTTGCTTCTTCGTAGCTCTTTCTTCAATAAAAATGTAAAAAAAAATACATGAATATTACAGGAGAGACAAATGTGAATATAAAAGCTTAAACTATTAAAAGATAAATCCCTTCTTTGTGTAACTCTAAAAGCAAGTCAAATAGGCGTAATGTGTGTGGATCTTACTCAACTCAGATAATCATATTCATCTGAAACACTTTACATTTATGTTTCCTTAATAAGCGTTTGGATTCTAAAAATCCTCAAGAGCAGACTGGGAACCTTTGAGAGAACCAAAATCCAAAGTAACCTTTTACAGGTTGTGCTAAAATACACTTTCTTGTACTAATTTTAAATCAATATCCAGCTGACTGATAAAATGTCATCAGCAATGAAACAAGTTTCCAGTTTGACTGGTGATCAAATGACAGAATTACAACCTTTATACGTTGGACATTATGTTTTGCAAAGGTTTTGTCACACAGCTTCTTTCAGTTTTGTTACGATTTTCAATTAAAGCTGACAAGACATTTTAACCCAAACGTACTGAAGCACAAGACCTAAAGGGCAAGTAAAGTGTGTGAAATGATCAAAATGACATGAAGCACAGAAATCGATCCTTCTGCTTTGTGCTGGATCACTGCACTGTTATGAGATGAAAATCCATTTTCCACATCATTACTGTACCGACTTGGAGACATTCTAGATTTTATAAAACTGATTTAAGCCTCTAATAGAGTAGCAACCTTGGCATTCTATTTTGCTTGATTTTGTTTTCTTTCTATCAAGAATTTTAATTTAACCTGCAGTAGATACAACAGAAACAAAACAATATCAAACTTCCATTATTTGATTGCTGAGTATTGACATATATTTTCAAGCCAACAGAAATGCTGCAACATCTTTTTATTGAGACTAACCTTAACAGGTCCAATTGCTTCAGAAGACTTGCTCGCTCCCTCTGCAGTCCCTCAGTAAGCCTGTATATCTCCCTGTTTAAAAAGAGTAACCAGTCATGATACAATGTGTGGTTTAAAGTCCATTTTGTGCTTATTCTTAAAAGCAATAGCGTACCCTTCTCCTGTCTGCCCTTTTTCAAGAAATATGAAGAAAATTACAATAGATAAAAGATGAGCACATGACCTCCTCTGTTGGAGGATCAAAATGAGTCTATTTTTTTCTGGTTAGCCACTTTTGGCTAACACAGGCTACACTATGGTCTGCTGACAACTTTCTGCAGCCACGTTTATTCATTGCAAATCAAGTACTGGAACTAAATCTAAAACACATTTACTATAAAGTCTAATTTCAAAAGCCAATTAGGTTTTCAACTGATTGGAAACAGCTACTCAAGACTCATTTTATTTTCTTTATATTTTTGTGACAATTCTTCCATCACTCAACATTTCCTTCTCTTCATAAAGTCGTGTGGACTCTTCCTGCAGTAGACTCAGCTGCTCCTGAGTCAGCGTCAGTTCTTGGCTGACGAGTTCCAGCTCTCGAGCCAACTCATCGTTTGTCTGTTTCAGCTTCACATTCTCCACTTTGGTCACATGTTGCTCACTGTGAAGTTCCTGGCACTGACACTCCAACTGGAAACAGATAAGTGGTAAAAATATATGTATACTTCTCCATAGAAAAAGTATTGGAAGAGTGAAATCTTTTTTTATTACTTTTGCTGTTGATTGAAAACATTTGGGTTTGACATGAAAAGATGAATTTGAGACGAGAGCAATATTTCAACTTTTATTTCCATGTGTTTACATCTGGATTGAAAAATAGAACTGTATTTGACAGATAATCTAATTTTTAGGTGAGAAAACGTATTGGAGCATGTGACTGATGGGTGTTTTTTTTTTTATTACTCAGGTGTGTCCTATTATGCTGCTTATGCCAACAATAAATTGAGTTTAATGTCTACTCCCAGTTTTAGATTTGGGTTTTGCCTGTGTGGACTGAAAGAAGAAAAGCAGTGAACCATCTAAAGGTCAAAAACAACACAAAAACAGGGGCCACAACCAGTCCAACCATTTAGAAAGATCTGAAGAAGAAAGAAACCACTTGTTTACTACAGAATATAAGTCAAACAGAAAGACCAAGAAAAACATCAGAAGCTGGCAACAGAAATTGTGTGTGCACTTCTGGGAAAAATAAAGTCTAAGTAAGAAATTTCAAAAACGATGTAATTGTTCAACTCAAATGTTTTGGGTGAAAGTTTTATGGACTGATGGAACAAAGATTAATATTACCCAAAGTGATGGAAAGGCTAAAGAACATTTTAAAGTCTACAGAACATTTTGTCTGCAAGTTTAAAGAAAGATGCAACCAAACTAATAGATCTACACGGATCGAACAACAAAATAATTCATCAAGGGCAGGAAGTGGAAGGTTGTAGACTGAGAGTTAATCTCAGGTTTTAAACTCTATAAAGCTGCGTTTTACCTGCTAAGGTGGAGACTGGAGTGACTCACTGCCTCCTCTAAAACAAACAGCAGGTGAAAGACTGTTGTAAAGCCTGGAAAAGCATCGCAAAGGAAGGTGATTTCCCTGGGTCACAGGTTTGATGATATTTAAGTCTATTTGTTCCAATAGTTTTGCTCACTTGGTGTTCTGTTACCAGTAAAGTTATCTTCTACATACGTATCCAATCCAGATGGAAACACCTGGAAATTAAACTGAAATATTTCCAGGCTACAGCAAAAACAAAAGTATCCGCCACACTGTTCTAATGCTTTTAGAGAAAAAGGTGCATTAGTACAGCAGAATACTGGGCTCAGCTCCATCACGGTTATATGCTACTTTTACAGGTAAGTTGGTGGTTAAAAGGTGCTACATCACGTCTGTTATCTGTCATCCTGTTTAATGTGTCATGTGTGTTTGTTAACAGCTGAGTTTGTTTAAGGGATCACTGACAAGAAAATGGATGTTCTGCCGTCTTTTCCTTTCGACTGAAAATTTAAATGCATCCTGGGAGAAATTAGTCTAAAAGTTCCAACTCACCCGTCTCTGTTTTTGGAAGAGCTGGTCTACCTCCTTCTCCTTACTGGACAGCTGCAGCTCCAGGTCTTTACTCTGACACAGAAATCGCTCATAGTCCTAGAGCACAGTTTGCAAAGTTAGATGAAAATGTCAAATAAAAGGTTTGAGAAAGTGAAGAAAGATGGTTGTATTTTTTTTTTTTACCTGCAGTACAATCCTGTCTTTTTCACTTTTTATTTGTTGCTCCATTTCTTCATACAGACGTTGGATTTCATCATCATGTGTTGCGGCTTTCCTTTAATGCAACATTTAAATATGGTGATATAACATCAGGGAGATATTATTGACAAATGACCACACAGAAAATACATATTTAATGTGCACAGTTTAGGATTGCCAATGTTGCAATCCTTTTAAAAAAAAGTTTCAATTTTCCAAATGAACTCAATATAACAAAGAAAGTTGCTCACAGACCTTTTGAGAGCACTTTCCATCTCCCTCTTTTCCTGGTTGGCCTCTATGATTTGGGATGTCACTCTGGCCAGAAAGTGCTCAAAGGTTGACAGAAGGTGGGGTTCATCCCGGCGGAGTTGGGCCCACAGATTGCGCACTTCAGCAGGACTGGTTTAGTATCGGGAGATATTTTAAACAAAATCTGTAAAAAACTGACTAGCATTTTTTGTGAGTTTTTAAAAGTAATTTAGCAAAAACTGAAATATAGAAAAAAATGTTTTGGATCTGGGATAAAAAGCTAATGTAATTTGATCCAATTATGAAGCATCAATGAAAGTCAATGTATAAAATCAGAATCTTCAAATCAATTAAAACTAGTTTTGTAAAAATTTTGTAAACAATTGTACAGCAGCACATGCAAAAGCAAGTTGTTTTAAATTGAATAATTTTAAATTGAAATTGAATACTTTAAAATTATACTTGCGGTGTTCTATTACAAAAGAAACCATGTAGTGTGTCTAATTTGAGTAACATTACAGAAGTCCATGATACTTTTTGTAAAATAAATTAGACAAATTTATATACGTTCAAAAAACTGTCATCCTCCCCTCAGAGGATGTCAATACTCTGTTAATAGATCAATTCATTATAAAAAGAGAAATTCAATAAAGGGCTGTGCTATTTTAAATTAAAAAATAACAAATGACTATATTTAACAATACATTTTAATCTCTGAAATGAAAATTTTTAACCAAACAACTATTTAAAAGAAACACAAAAAAAAATTCTCAGAAAAGTAGCAGAGAAAGGCTGTGGTTTTTATAAGACCTTTTTCAGTTTTTATTAGTTTTCACACCCAATTCCCAGCTGAGTTATGAAAAATGTATTGCAGACTTAAAAAAAACACTGACAAGGTGCATAAAGATATAAAATAGACCTTACAACACAAGCTAGTATTACTACAAGGACACAAACAAACAGCACTCACTTTTCAAAAACACTGTTGGCTCCGAGGTTGTCCATAAGCATGCAGAAGTGCTTTTCTTCCTCGTCCTTGTCTTCATCTTCCTTTGGCGCATCCTCCTCCCACTGGGACTGGTAAAGGACTTCTGGCTGAGGCTTACTGGGATTTTTCTCCCACATGCCTTCTTCAACAGAAATCCTCCGGCCAAACAGAAATGCACCTATAAAAAAAAGAGAAAAGAAAAAGCTTAGGTGGACCGAACAATCCCTGCTGATTGTAGTAGGGATGTCGAAATCTGAAGTGGGCAATAAAACCTACTAAAGCCTGAGGAGAACTCGTCGAGGGTGAGGTATCCATTACTGTCAGAGTCAAGGGTATCAAATACGTTCTCCAACTCCTCCGCACTAAGAGGAAGCTCGCCATTTAGTCTCTGTTAAAACAGGACACAAATAGAACTGCTATTAAACAAAACTTTCAAGGCCGCTACCAATGGTGTAGCTATAACAACTGCTGCGTTTTTTTGTGCACTGGCAAGCATTTGCCTGAGGATAGTCTGCACTTGATTCTACCATATACTGTATTTTTAAAGTGGTTAACAGAAATTTAGATTGATCGCTTATAGTTTTAATTGGAACAATGTTTAACAAACAGTTCTTGCTTGCATTTATGAAATCATGCTGTACCATGAAGATGGAATTAGACATTGAGCATTTTTCAGAAACCAGGGCCCATATTTATATTTTAGATTTAAGTGTTGAAAGTTTCTTAGATTTACTCCTACTCTCAGGCTTAAGTGTAAAAGCAAATTATCAAAAAATCTAGTGAAGTTATTATAGGATTTACAAACTTTTATCTTGACATTTCTCAGAGAATATTCTTGAACATGAAATCCAATTCAGTGATTGGTCCATGCTGGGGGTTTTGTAACAACGTCATCCAGGATCAGCTTTGCGGCAAAGCAAACTGTCGTAAAACAGCCCCAAGACTGACACTTACTCCACACTTCGCTTAAAGTGAGACCGAATGGTCTCTGCATTTAGCTAAGAACTTTTTAAAACTTAAATCCACTCCTAACATCATTCTTAAGAGTAATTCTAAGAGGTTTGAAAAAAACGAGCCCAGATTCCTCTGGAAAAACACAAAACTTTAGTGTAATTTAAGTAATCTAACAATCAGACTCAACTTATTTTGAGTATATTACTGTAACATTATTTTAAACTTGGTATACTTTCTAAAACCTGAATTGATCAGTGAAGACCCAAGAGAGTCTTAATAGCTTAAACAAACTCTTTCATGCAAGTTTATAAACCTTCCAGTCTTCTCTAAACTAGGGGTTTGCATATATTATAGCTCCTCTTTGTTGAAAAGATTTATTCTAAATAGGGATGCAAACAATTAATCGATTTTTGATTAATTGGTTCATTAGATTAAAGTATATTCCATTCGTTTAATTGTAAAACATCCATTTAAAAACTTATTTTGGTGTAGTTTTGACTTCATCCGGCAGAGGACGCTGCTGCTCTACTCTGGCCCAGTTCAACTGAACAGAGCCTTCTCAGTGTGGGGCTGGTCCTCAAACGCACAAGTCTTATTTAGTTTTTTTTGCGACACAACAATAATAATGGACTATACCAAATCCGAAGGAAAAGTACAGAAGGTTGTACCAGACTATTTGGCAGCATGATGGTTAAAACAAGAGAGAAGGACGACAGAACGGTAAGCTAAGTGTGGCTAACCTTAGCGTCCTCTCGTTGAATTTACTCTGTGTGAAAGAACAAAACAAAAAAAGTTACAGTCGCTACAAATATGAAGATAATCTAATCTGTGTGACATAACCTGGCCAGTAAACCAATCTAATAAACAGTAACTGGCGTCAGATCATACTGAGCA
>JAUBOC010000011.1:19572841-19585891 GCA_032275365.1 Anablepsoides cearensis | reverse complement strand
TACCCTCTCGTTCACCGGGGTGAACCCCAACGTACAGGCACCGAGATGGGGGCAATAAGTATGCCCACTCCTGCTCGGCGCCTCTCAGCATAGGCAACTCCAGAGTGGAAGAGAGTCCAACCCCTCTCGAGGAGACTGGTTCCAGAGCCAGAGCGGTTTTTTTATATTTATTAATATATAGAAGTTAATTCTCCTCATTTTAATTTAGCTGATTGTTACAAACAGTAGTGACAATTTCAAGTAGACCTAAATGTAACTGTGAGAACATTTTAATCTTTTTTTCACACAATGTTCAAACACATAATTGAGGGTTGAAGTTTTTTTTTTTGGTGCCACTCATGGAAGGATAAACCTTTGTAAATTAGAGGCTAATGGCTTTCAGATGGTGACAGAAAAAATGTGGCTTTTTTTTGTTTTGCTGCTGTGATGTTTATGTGGGTGAACCATCTGTGTGTTCTCAACTTGAGGTTTTCATTAACATCTGACTAACTCGTTTCAATTTACATGTGCTTTGTTGTACTAACTTTGAATCTGTTTGGTGTTTGATGATTTGTCATCAGGATATGAAGAGTAGAAGGACATAAAACGACATTAAACACATAAAACTATATAAAAAATGGCAATTGTGATTTTTTTCACATTTCAGATGTGGGAATCAGACTACAGCATCAGAGAACATAAGTTTGTTGCAACTTTTTATTTCTTTTTTGAATGTTTCAAACAACAAAAGACATGAAATACAAAACAAATCAAAGCAAAAATGGATGATTTGCTTTTTCAATTTCCTTCCTTCAATCAATACAAATCTTCCTATCAATCATTTCTCATGTTGTTCATCTCCAAAACTGAGGCTGTGATAACAGATTACAGATGAAAGTTAGTATCTTTCACGGACAAAGTTTATGTTGAGCAAGTTGTTAAAGAGTAACCACCACAATAAATGTTGAATGAATCTGTTACATCTGGGTGTGGGATGCAATAAAACTTGGCAAGCAGAAAAGAAAGGTACTTCTTGTGCTTTTGAATTGTTAAAGACGCTTTTACTCATAAATAATATCTAAGATGAATTTTCTATAATAAAAACAAAATTCTCAGTTGATTTCTGTTTTGTGTAGTTTTCTCTAAACTAACTGTAGATGCTTCAAAAAAAAACATTGCATTTCTCTGCCTTGAACCTAGATTAAGAGTTTACACATGAACTCCGTCTGCGCTCAGGTTGTATATGCAAACTTACCAGGAAAAACACACAGAAACACTATAAACACCCAAGGCAGTTCCCTGCAAAAGTTTAGTGAGACATTTATTTTTCTAAACACAGGAAATTGCTCCATTTAAGTTGGATTTAAAATACGTACACAGCTCTTCTTGTGATGTGTGCCTAATGAGAGGAGGGGGCTTCTGATTATGAGTCATTGGCTTCTTTCTGCACAGTCATCAGTTTGGAGGCAGTCATCAGCTCCCCGACTGACTGACATTAGTTGTGTCACATGATGCTGTATGAATTTATACACAAACTGTTGCCTTTACTTACTTTACAGACATTTTAAAAATTTGTGGTTGAGTTCAGATTGTGTTCATTTGATGGTAACGGGTCAAAGATGAGTGCTGCCATTTTAAGGTGGTGTAGTTTAAATGTTTAATAAGCATTCATGTTTCTCTTTAATTTTCATGATACTTTCCAAAAAATCAAAACATTCAGCTAAATCAGGACATTTTGGCGAAGTCTCATAGTATTTCAGCTATTTATAATTTTTTTTGCCATTTCCCTTTTTCAGACAGTTTTGCTGTCATTTAAAATACATGGAGCTGTTTTTAACATCATTAAAACCCTCAAAAAATGTTTAAAAATCTTTACTGCACTTCACATTGTTTGTTCTGGTTCTGCTTTTCTTATTGTGTTGTGCTAATTTTAGCTTCTTTTTATTTTATTTTATTTTATTTTATTTTTTTACATTTTTTGCCTTTTTTTTTTGCTATTTTCGCTATCATTTTGCTCTTTTCTGCTTCTCCATTCTTCCAATTTCTGCTCTGTGCTTCTTTTAGTTTCTTTCAGTTACTGTTGTCTGCCATTGTGGTTTAGCTGTTTTAATTTTTTTTTTTTCAAATTCACATTTTGGTGGCCATTTAAGCTTCAGCAAACGTGCTCCTTCTGCGTCTTTTTGCTAGTTTTACCATTTTCAGCTCCATTTTAGCTGCTGTTTTAGCTATTTCACAACAAATGATAACATTTTTGTACTTTTAGTTTTAATTTTCTGCTAATTTTATACTTTTACACCTATTGCACCAGTTTTGTTGCTAATATTTTACTATTTTCTCCTATTTTAGCCACATCTTTGCTTTCTTCAACTGTTTTGACATATTTTTGCAGTTTTTCCTTCTGATTTTTTCCACTTTTATTGTCCTACTTTTAGCAAATGACAGCATATAGCTTGTTTGAATTAAGAAGATCACATTCTATTCAGTTTAAAGTGACTCATGTCCACAGTTAAACTATTAAAAAATAAAAAAGCCATATCTTTAAGTACTCTGAAACAGTCTAATTGACTGATGAGCTTTAGAACCACTTCCTTTAAAAGTTCTAACATATAACATATGAAAAACACATGCAGGAACATCAAACAGAACATGTCTGCTGCATCAAACCAAGAACCTGCAATCAAAGTCTAAATGAAGCAGAAATTAAGTTGGTGTTTATTATGTGAGTGTTAGCCATGTGTGTTTATGTGTGTCATGCTTTACAGCTAAAATTTATCCTGATTGTGCAACACGTAGGGTTTCTAGATAGAGCTATGGGAATGAATTTGGGGGTGTGCACAGTTTATCTGCTTTTATTTGATATGATTCTTCAGCGAATCATATCAAATAAAACATTCTACATGATTTAAGGAGATGTCAGAAAACTGTCCTGTGTGCAGGAGGATTAGTGAATAGAAGGGCATTCGTCACGTTCCGTGGGTACTGTTTGCTTTGTTTGCTTTTGCTTTTCCTGTCAGTGAAAGAATTTCACAGCTCAACCAAAGAAACACAAACCAGCAGATATTAAATGTCATCAGTACATTTCTGCTTCAGGTATCAGCTTTACAAAGTAGGTTCTCCCAGCTCAACATAAACCTTATTGTTTTCATTGGTATGGTACATTTAGAGCAGACTGACTTTCTGCAGGACCTCACATCATCAGCTCAGATGTTTTCTGTATCTTTCCATCAGTTTTATGGCGGCTGTTCTCATGGATTTTACTGTGTGGAATTTCCTGTAATGCAGTCAAGATAGCTAAGCTGCACAGAATCAGTTCGAAACTTTTAAAACCGTTCTTTAGATTGAAAGCGATACGTCGGTTCAACCGGGGGGCATCGGTTCTTCCTTGACTCATGTCCGAATCGCAGGAGAGCAGAAGACATCACCTGCAACCAATTATGACTCACTGCCTACTGTTGGAAGCCACAGGACCAAACTGCTACTTTTATGTAAAGAAAATTCTGTTTTTCATGAAACCGCTTCATAAACACCCACACCTGTTGCGTCGCTGTTTCCAAACTTGGTGGGAGAGAAGCTGAACCGACCCTTGTGTATCCACGAAAACCTTATGTTACATTTCACGTTTCTACCAAAGACGGTTCACTTCTGTGTGGCTGTTTTTATGGATGTGATACAATTTCATGTCTATAACTTCCGCATGACCTGGGATTTGAGGTCCCTATTTATACGGCTTCACTTCACCTGTCAGATAATTGTGACATATGCAGAGATTGGTCACTGAAAATAAAAATGTACAGGAGATATCGATTAAAAACAGTTTCTTTAGGTATAAGAAATCAAAATAGAGACAAAATAACAGCGTGAATGCTGATGACTGACTGCTGTGATATGTTAAAGAAGCTGTAACAAAGCTGTTAAAGCTAAAATAAGCAGAACAGTAAGTAAAAGATGAAAAAAGCTAAATGATAGCTAAAAGTTAAAGCTTGCAAAACACTATCTAAAAGTAGCAGAAGACTAGATAAAAGTAGAAAAATATCTTTACAAAGCTACAGTTTGTCATGATTAATTTCTGTAACATTATGAGGACCTGTGAGAGTTACAGTGATAAGGGATTATGTGGTGCAAAAATCACTGGGAAACGAGATAAGAGATAATACATCTGTCAGTACAACACTTCACAGTACTTACAGAGGTTGTTAAAAAGACTAAATTACTGCTGAGAAGGCACACAGCTGCTCTTTAAGAGTCTATTTTGTCTGGAAGCTGCAGCCGCATACCTGAACTTTTAATCCTACTGGTTTGTTCCAAATAGAGATGAATGTCCAATGTCTGTTTATTTCAGACGTGCACTGCATTAGCATTGGTTTTACATAAATTTACATGAACATTCAATCCTCACCTCCAGAATCTCACTGATCAATCGCTGCTCGTGAAGGAGAAAAAGGCCCACCTGTCAGATGTGCGACATTTGCATATGATGGCTTTTTTTTTAAAGCACAGAAGTGTGTATGCATGATTTAAATTCAACTGCACTTTTTTGCTTTTCATTAAAAAGGCAGGTTATCTACTCAAGATGAAAAATCAGTCAAATTAATCAAAAAAAATTAAAAGTTGACTTTTAAAAAAGGAAAAAATAATGTGATCTTCTATTACAGGGATTTATTTCTGACAGTGGGTTGGTCGAAGTATGTTTACATGTGTCGTCAGTGTCTTACCTGCAGAACACTCCTGTCAGCTCTCTGATGGTAAACAAACAATCATCAATGCAAACCAGCCTGAAGAGCAAAGTTTACTGTTATATACAATTCAGAGAAGGTGAGCAGAAGGTTGCCAGTTCAACCCCCCGGTCCAGGAACAAAGATGTTATTTGAACAAAGATGTTATTTGAACAAAGATGTTATTTGAACAAAGATGTTATTTGCCCCACTCTGGGCACTTAAGGCTCTTATGCCTTCAGGCTGGGTGCTTCGAAATGTGCAACAGTAAAACTGCAGAGAATTAATTTCTCCACTGAGGGTTGATACATGAATAAATTAAATCCTACATTTTTTTATGAACTTTTGTGCAATCAATTTGACCCAGACTTTTTTATAATTAATTTTCACAGACTTTATGGTGTCATCATTTGTGTTTAGTTCACTTTTTCACCATTATATTTTGTTTTCTTTCTGTTGTGATCCATGCATTGAGTTTGACTAACTTGTGTTCATCTTTTCAGCTTCCCAGTGTCCTTTTTTGAATGTTTCTCAGTTATTTTTCTGCTCCTCTGTAGTCTTTAAGTCAGCTGGACACACCCACTTCACCTGTTCCTTGTTCCCCGTCTCAGCAGCAGTCAGTCTCTCACATCTGTGCAATTTTCATAATCAAGAAAGAGCCAGAGGTCGCATAGGTTTCTGTGATTTCTGTTTGCTCTCACAACAGCCTTTTGGTTTTGTTTTGTTTTATTTTTTGCCAAAAAATTCAGTTTATCTTTGAGTTTTTGAGTCTTTGAATTGAGTCTTTTTGAATTTTTTGAGTCTGACAGCATTTTGGGTCCAGTCATTCTGCTGAACTCGATATGTTGAACACATATTGTATTACACATATAAAACCATAAAATGCCCATTCAAAAAAATAAAAAAATAAATTAAAACACCAGCGATGCATGTGACAAAAGCAAACATTCTTCAGCGAATCATTTCAAGATGTACAGGAACGAGCCTCAAACAAACATGTAACGTTGCGCAACACGAGCCACCCCACGACTGAAATGCTGCAGAAAAGAATGGCCAAACATTATCAAACCACTGTTTATCACCAGTCAAAATATTTTCCTCAACCTTCTCCTGCATCTGTCCCCAACCACGTCTGCTGCAGCTGGCCCCCGTGTTGACAGGATGTGCAGATTAAAGGGCCCATTAAAGACTCAGTGACACTGTATCCTGTATTACAGAGGAGTGTGGTGGAGTTGCAGAGCAGCAGCTCTCTGTAATCCTAGTTGATGATATAAACAGTATGAAGGTTTTTGGCAGTGAAAAACTGTGCGCGCGCATTGCACCCCCTCAGAGACGTCTCTCTCTGTAGATTGTTATTGCATGCCACTTATTCAGTGCTGATTTACAGTAATGGGTCATCGCATTTATTACATTAGCGTGCTGAATGCAGAAACATCACACTCTAATATCAGCTCCAGGGGTTTAAAAAAATGCCTTTGAAAAGAATTGCTTTTGAAAGTGGAAATAGTGTCCAGAAGTAACAAACAACTGTTGGTTTCGCCAGGAAAAGAGCCACACACACATTCTTCTGAATAAAAAATAAAATGTTCTTTTTCAGTGTTTTTCTCACCTCGCATCCTTTTTCAGTCCAACTTCACATTTTCTCAAAACACTTCAGTTTAATTTCAGTTGAAGGAAAGTATGTAAAAGTTGTTTGTGGTGTTGGGATGCTTCAAGCACTCAGTCATTTTTACAGTACCTGTCATCTTTTGGAGAAATAAAAGCCAATCTGCTATTGTCCTCTGCTTGTCTGAGCAAATGCGCAGCAGACCTGGCTTTGTTTGATTTAAACAGAGCGCGCTGAAGTGTCCAAGCCATTCTTAAGAACTCTTGTTATAAGCATCTGGCAACATCAAACTCATAACTCAGTTCAACGCGTCAAGCTGTAAAAGTCACATTTTCCTCCTCCTACCTTGTTTTTTTTGTTCTTTTGTTTTATTGTGACTGAGAACCTTTCATTGAGGCGCACAATAGCCGAGTAAAATTAGTTCTACACCATCGCTGTATATATTTGATGTCATTCCCGTGTAGTTAAAACTGACACAGCTTTGTTCTCCAGATGCCTCAACAACAAACGCACATGTAGCATGTCTTGGTTGGATGTCAGGCCTTCAAATAGTATGAATCACACTGACAACCTGCATTTATTTTAGCATCAAGCAGACAAAAGCTGTACACACTGTCAATAAATCTCAGAGTTATACAGAAGGCATATGAATTCCATTAAGTATTTAAAAACAGCAGGATATTTGGACATTTTTAAAATATTTCATCCCGTTTATTTGTCTCAGAGGGCACATGATTTAGTTCTGACAAACATGTTGGTTTTAGTGCAATAACTCCTAATTATAGCTCTAGTGAAGCCCTACAAAAAAAAAAAAAGAATCGGAACGACTGTGGCATGTCCCCTTTCCATCAATCCGTTCTAATACCCTGGTGTGTGGCTCCACTTCAGCACTGAAGCACCATGGGAATTTCAGGCTGTCAAAGTTGTTGTGGGAGAGTGAAAGATGAAGAATTTGGAGGAATCAGAGCTTCTCTTTGGACGTTATCTTCTGAATCTAAACCATTCCTCTTCAGAGGAAGCATGTGTGCGTTTGGACGCTTTGTCAGCTCCACGCTGTCTTCTGAGAGAGTAACTCTGAGTGACGTGAGGAGCGGGCGAGTGGGCAGCAACATAACGGAGGCAGAAAAGAACAAAAAAGACAAATAGTAGGAGCATTGTGCCGGCAAAGCCAACGGGGGGAAGACATTTGTATGCAGTGCTCAACTTTGGCACCAAAGAATTCTGTGACTAGTGTTTCGACTATGTGCTCACACCACTATAAATCAAAGAGCATGTTTACAGCGCACCGTTGAACTAGTGGACAGGAAAACCATGAGACCGCTTTGGGCTTCACTTTATATTTTGTAAATCTTACAGCTTAAATTGAACATTTCAGCTAAAGACTTTTGGGGGGTTATCTTGACAAAATGATTTAAGGGGGGGTATTATGTATTTTCCAGGCTCATAGTTCAATTCTATACCACAATCGAGCACCCATGTTACCTTCAATTGTTATGGAAATGCTATATAAATAAAAAAGTAATTTACCAGTGCATCATAGTCTATCTACCATATGTATTTGTTTATAATACGATAAATGTAACCCCAAAAATCATTCTTAAAGTGTGGTGTGGGGTAGTAGTAATTTGGGAGTAAATGGGAGTAAATTTTGACTGACTTTTTAAATGTACAACCACAATAAGTTTCAAAATTTTCTCGAATATAACTCCCTCCTGTTGTAAGTCGTGCATAGTGAAGCATATAAACTGTTTACTCACTGTAGTCAGAGGAGGAAACAATTGTTTTCTTTTTCTTGTTAACTGCCACGATGTAAAAAAAATACTTGGGCTTTAGTTGCATGTTATGATAAATCCTTCTTGCTAATTGACAACTGGCTTCTGCTCTGGTCTGGGAGCAGATTGTTGTTGTTGTTGTTTTTTTTTTTTTGTAGCTGCGTTTCCATTCCAAATGTACGCAAAACTTTGTCGGTATTTTGTTGATGTCAAAAAAACACAGTTTCGCAAATGCAGTGTTTCCATTAAGTAAGAAAGGCTATTAAAGTCACGCGTGAATACGCTTGTTCTTGCAATAAGTCATTACAAACATGGCTGCAATGGATGTAAACAATCATGCACATTGCTACTACGACACTAGGGATCAGATGAGATGTTGGAGTCTTATCAAGGCTTTCGAGCAACAAGCCCCTTATACTTGGGAGCGGATACGTATGCTGCGTTTTTGGGAAATTGTAGTCTGTGACTTTACTACTTTTTTTTACAACTTCTGTTGGATTTTACTACTATTTATTCTACTTCCTGTTGTCATCTTTCATGCCAGTAGAAACAGCGGGTTCTTGATCACGTGACTCCCGTGATGCGATAAAAATGTTTCCATCGCAGTTTTGTGAAATACACTAATTTCGATTAGGCTGAAAAACCACCTCATCCTAGCGCAAAAACATTTTGTCGAAAAACAGAAGTTTTTTCGTAATCGACATGTTTCCATTGAGCAAATTTATTTTTGAAATTCTAATTTGCGCATTTTCATGGTTGATGGAAACGCAGCTACTGACACATGAAACCGGGAAGGTGTCTCCCCAAATAATATTTCACCACCAGAGGGCACACTGAAAGCTGAAAAATCCTGAAGTCTGTCTGAAATGAGTGGTGGCTTTGTAAATGATGATTCGATTTTTTGTGCTTTTTAAGCTTAAAAAATGACGATCGTACTGGAGATTGTATCATACATGAATAAATATGGTAAACGCCTTGAAATTGAGCCTCCTACTGTTTCAGACACTCCCACTTCAGAACATCTTCACAAAAATGCTTTGGAGGAGGGGTGCTCTTTGTGGACTGAGCTCTAGCAAGCAGTTAGCTCTAAATGGCAACCAGAGAAGATTTTCTAATTCCTCAAACATGCACAAATGAGCTAAAGCAAAACTCTGGACATGTTTTTGATGAAGTAATGACAATATAACATGATATAAAGCTCAAACACCCCCCCCCCCCCCTAACTAACAACAAATATACAGCAAACAACAAAACTTATTTCCCCCGAACTGTCCTCTGAGACCCATCTGACTTATGTTCTGAGAATTGGTAACAAATGCTTTTGCAATGTATTTTTTCCAACTGTGTTTGTGGCCACTCAGTAACAGATTCGCGGAAAGAGAGATGATAAAATTAGTGTTTGAATTCTGAACTGATTCTATGAGCTGACAGAAAAATTCAGTGGGAAATTTCCACCATCATCTCCAGAGCCGAGAACCACGACAGGTATGCTGCAGGAAGTGGCTGGAGCAACAAAAGGGGAAATCTGGGGTTCAGTTTGCCTTCATAGCTATATTCCAACAGCAGAAAATAAACAGGATCAACTGGAAGATATGTTTTTTTAAGTAGTCAATAGAATATTAATTTAATCACAAAACATTTAATTTACAAACCTTGAGCTGCGGGCAAACAAACTGGAACTCAAATTATTGTCTCTCTTTTAAAGCATTGTTCTTATAATAATATAATAATAATAATTTTAGGATGAAATGTAATGTAAACTCATATGGACTGTCATGACACATCAAGTCCTAATGTTTTATGAATTCAGGCTTGTTTATGATTTACTAGTAATTAGTCAGAGACAGAGTGGTATTCAGGCATGTTTTTTTCTATTTTGTCTGGTTTCTGGGTCAGCTGCAGACATATTTGCTGATTCAAACATGTGTCTAACCACCGTAGAACCAGAAACTCACAATAGGCAGCTGTGTAATTCTAGACGAATGCAAAGACATGACATCAAAAAACACACAATCCGTTAACATCTTCAAGACTTTTATATATAGTTAACCCTCATCTGTCTTTTCCAGACGCAGAAAGCAGAGGGATCAAGCAGAAGAGAGCCGAGGTCTGGTTTAGCGGATCCTTTGACTCTTCAGCTCTCTGCTGAACGCATCAACTCAGATCAGCTGTGCTTCTCATCACAGGCTCTTGGATCAGAGCTACAACTGTTACACTTGGAAAACAACTGAGATTAGTGCAAAAAAACACACTCTCTCATAAACTGACACACCGGTTTAAGTGCACTATCAAATCATTTCGCGCACAACCCGTCTCACATGGTGCAACGACACCGCTGAGATTCACAGTGGGCCAGATTCAGGAAATATAGCGTGTTCAAGTGAATTATTGTGCCATCCTGTAATTATTCTTCGGTACACCAAGTATCCATCTTCAGTAAATCTGCGCGTGCCATTAAAATTAGCATATGCATGAGACACTCTGTAATTATAACCGACCAGACCAAACCTTTTCAGATTCAAAGTCAATTACGTTGTTTCCAATCCGCTTCCAAGAAAATCACGTCTGGCTGAATAAGTAAGACAAATTATTATGCATGAAAAGCAAAATATACAAGAGAGGTTAAACTTCAGGCTGTGGAGCAGTCAGCTAAGTGTCTTTTGCTTATTTATGCAGCTTTTAAAGGTTATAACGGTATCCAGTATGAATCCACTGAGCTCTGCAGCAGATCTAGTCCAGTTACAGAGGCAAAGGTTAGAAATAATAGCAGTTTCGGTGATTGCCCCAGAAGTGGAGAAGTTGATTCATCCGTGGAAAGACCTTGCTGTGGGTAATTTCATTATGCAGATAAGTATGAGCGGCCCCTGTGGCTGCGCGGAGAAGGACACAGGCGGCATGCGGCTGGCAGGACACATATGGCCCAGTCATCCAGACACCACAACAGTGATCTCTTGATCAGACGCAGTTATCATCTTTCCTTGGGTTGAGTTGAGAGGAAAACATGGCACTCAGAAAAAAAAAAAAGCCACAGCATTCTTTTGACAATGCATGTGTCTGTATAGCATAAACAGATGGAAGCTTTTGGCTGAGCTGCAGCTAAACAGTAAGTTAGGATCTATTGTATGTTGTTTTGATTTTTTTTTTCAATTTTTGTGGAACAGTTTGTTGCTGTTTTGTGTTATTTTCAAATTGAATGAACCAAAAGTCACTGACTGCTCCTTTGTAATTGATCAAAATGAAGAGACTTAAATGAACCACAAACAAATCAAAACGTTGCTGATTTGTCTAGCTCTGTTTGTGTAATACATTTTATTAGACTTGTTTCTTTTCAGTTATGCTGCCATATTTCTACTTCTTACTGCTAATGGTTTAAACTAATCCATTTATGCTGCTTAAAGAAAATCTTTTTTTTTTTTAATCTCTCCAGGTATTTATATTTTATTTACCAGGGCTGCTGATGAAAGGTAAACGTCTTAGTTATTTATATGCCTCACATATTCAGCCTGCTTTCAGTGTTTCTTGCCAAAAATAAGACTTTCATTCATTTATTCATTCATTCTTGCCAAGATTAAACAAAAAAAAAAACTCTTTGTTGCTCAGGTTTTAAAGTGAAATGAAAAATGGGACGGCTCCTGCAAAGGCATCAGGTTCAAAGCAAGACAGAGGGTGTGGATTGAAATAATATAAAAAGAGCAAGATCATTTAAAGAAGTTCACAATATGACATTTTTGCTTTGAAAACATGGTGGATTCTCTGCCTCCTCCTCTGATCAGAGCCTAATTGCTTTTTAAATTAGAAGAATTTTCTGTACGCACCAATGCTCACAGGGATATGGTCAGTTGAGGACGTAAAGGAACTGCTGATAGGTTTGATAATGTTTCTAAAATCAAACAAGCATTTGAACTGATTTATCAAAACTCACATTTACTGGAGGAGGCAGATGAATAACCCTAACGCTGCATAAGACGAGAGCTCCAAACGATATTAATGAAATGTCACAGCTCTGTGTCTGATGGACACTTTCTTCTGCTGCACTGCCTCCGCTCAATTTGTTTGTCAGCGTTACGTTTTGTCCAATGGCATCATTATCTCTGAAGCAAAAAGTAATTTGCTGGCGTCTGTGTATTGCTGACTAAGCAGCATTAGGATGAATATTCGGAAAATAACATCTCGCACGATTGCTCGCACGTTTTCCCTTGTTGCTGTAAGCCAAGATATGAGACTGTCTGATAATATTATTGCAGAGAAAAAGGAAAAGCAAGCAAATGTTGCTATAAAATGATGAAAAATACACGATTTTAATAATAGTCTTACAGCTCATCAAAATTGATTTAACTGAAAGTTTCTGCCTGATGAAAGTCTACATGCAGTAGTGTGGGACAGAGTTATGTAGGCTGATCTTATTTGGTTGTAAAACATAAAGTTTGTTCTTTGGCAATGCTTAGAATCATACCTGGAAGCACAAATCTGTATAAGTCTAACTTAACTGAAAAAAACAACATAACAAAACTGCATGTTGTTGATTTGGAAACAAGTGCTTGTAAGCAGAGACCGCAGTTTACAGAAACATGTGCATAGTTTATAAAATCACAAGTGCAGATTGCAAAACTGAACACAGTTTATAAACTAAAAATAAGATTTTTATTATTTTATTTTCAAACTGGTACTATCTAGACTTCAAGTTTAGGCAAACATTTGTGGGAACCTTAAGTCGTAGGCCTTGTACGTGACTTTAAGAAAGTTAGGTTTCCCAGATGTTGTTAGCTGATATTGTTCTGCAATGTTAGTGCGACTAAAATGTACTGTATATGCCAAATATATAATATAATATAATATAATATAATATAATATAATATAATATAATATAATATAATATAATATAATATGTGATACACTCAAAAAAAAGATTGTTGGATTTACTTAACTCAGTTATGTCAAGTGGTTCCACTAAATTAACTGAGTTGAGTAAATCTAAAGCACC
>JAUBOC010000011.1:19540835-19552554 GCA_032275365.1 Anablepsoides cearensis | reverse complement strand
AAAGAACATGAGTATGTTGCTTTGAATTTACTCAACTCAGTTAAGTGGAACCAGGTAACATAACATGGTTAAGGTAATTTCAACATCTGATTTTTAGAGTGTATTGGTCGATATTGGTAATTTTTTATGGTTCGATATGTAAAACTGGGCCGATATTAACGTCCAATATTTATTTCCCACTTTTTAGCTTTGTGTTTCTGTTTTGGGAGGGGAGATGGTTGGTTGAGCGGCATTTGTTTGATCATGATAGTGATATTGATGCTGCACAGCCAGGAATAACCGAAGCAGAGAACCATGTCAGAGGTCTAGTTGTTTATTTACGGTATTAAGAAAAGTGTGTTTGTGTATATATGTATAATATTGTTTGTCTGTTTGTGTAATGTAGGTAAATATTGGTTATCGACCATAATAGCAATAATTATATTAGATATTGATATTAGCTGAAAGTTTCGTATCGGTGCATCCGTAAATCCATCATTTTGGTTATAACATGACAGTTTTTTTTCTAAAAGAGTGTAACTAGACACAGTTGCTGAATTAGCAGCGAAACAACAAAATGCATGCAATACAGTTGCCTAATGACCGTAAAACATCTCCCCCATAAAACATTTGTTAATGCTCTAAATACTGAATGCTATTAGTTTTTTTTTAAATAAATAATTAAAGCATCTGAAACAAAGTTAAAAATAAAACTTATCAAACCTAAATCCAACTGCAAATTATCTCATTACATTTGTTCAACATTTTCTCCACTCATCGTTATGATATGATGTTGTATCTCGGGTCCATTTTGTTTATCAGACTGATACTGACAAAACACATAAATGCAAACATTTGAGTCAAACATTTATTACAGTGCGTGCACATTTTTGCAATATGCCTATTGCACAGGTTATTATTGCAATGAAAATAAACATATATTGTTCCCAACCCTGATCCTCGAGGCCCAATATCCTGCATGTTTTAGTTGTTTCCCTGCTCTTCAGCAAGTCTTCAGCCTGTTAATCACTCATTTATATAGAAGATACAGAGGAATGCATATTGGCTGCTGCCTTTAATGCCAGAGTTTTGGGCTAGAATTATCTTATAATGAGAAGGAACAGTCATTTTGGTCAAACCTGGTAATCTCATGGTACAGTCAAATCAATGCACAGACAGACACGGGCAAAAACATGAACCATGTTAAAGAAAAAAGAAATTAAACCAAAATATTGGGCAGATGAAACAGCTGATGTTGCTGATATTTATTATTATATTTTTTGCACCTGGATTGTAAGTTAAAGTCAAGAGTGAGATGATGCAGCACGCAGCCAAAAACAGTTTGGCCGTAATTCTGTGATATAAATCGCTCTGAGGCTGAAAGGAATTCATACTCCCACTCCTAATTTACTAACTTATTTCACGTCAACCAGGCATAATATGTTTTTCCCCTGAGAAAGTCTGTCCCTCTCTGAACTCTGTTATCAAGGATCTCACATGCTCGCAGGTTCATGTGATTAAATCCTCCAACAGCTGCAGGCAGCTGGGTCTTACAAGGTCTGCGTCTGTCTTGTTTTCTTTTCCACATGTTTTGGTGTCTGTGGCATCGTTCCTTCCTGTCATAAACATACAGCGCACAGTGTGTAAATACAAAAAGGCCACGCACCTTTTTGAACCCGGTTAGATCAACAGTGGAGGATTAGCGGAACAGCAGGGTTTAGTCAAATTGGGAGACAGGAACACAGACAGGCCGTGCATATGTTTCCAGTCAAAATATTATATGTCACAACACAGTGAAAAACACCTCCTTGTTTTTATATACAGTATATGTATACTTTGTGTTGAACTGTTCTACACCATAGCACTTTATATGAACATTTCAAACAGCAGACTTTTTCTTTCTGAATGTAGATAAATACATTTTAACAAATCAAAAATGTTTTTACCCATGTTTGTCAGCTAAATGGCTAATAAACCACCAGGTGAGTATTATTGTAATTTGCAGAAAATAATCATCAGATGTACATTTATACCATTTAGAGTCAGCCCAATTCAAGATGGCTGCTACGGCCACGAGGGTTCAAACTGGCTTGAAATCAGGCAATTTTACAGATACTGATCTAAAATCTGGTGTGGTAATGGCTGAGATGCATTCCTAACATAATGTGAGCACAAACAGATCTGTTTAAAATAGTGCCATTAATTATTTGAAATAAAACTTGTCTGAAAGGAACGTGTCTCATAAACCCCTGAATGGATTTAACTAAACTTTCAGCAAGTAACTTTGGCAGCAAATTCAACTCAAGATTGCAGTAGCTGACATTGGAAAACATAAAAAAGGACGTAAATCAGTCAGTTTTACAGATCTACACAAATATATTCCTTTCTGTCAGACAACCATAAGCATTTATCTTATTTTACACAGTAAATTTCTACTCTACATAAATAATAAACTCTACATCAAAAATACTTAAGAATAACAGTTTCTCCACACCCATGGATTGCTTGAATATTTCATTTTGCTCGACTTGAAGCAGAGAAATAAAAACCAGGGTGACTGTATTTACACCAAACCTCCCATTTTTAGCCATTTCAACTACACCGATCAGAAGAAGAATGTTCACTTTTTTTCAACGTGTTTTTTTTTTTTTGAGATTATGAATTCTTCGCTCCGCATAAGGAAATTGGGTTGACACAGAGAAGTTCTTTCCATTTAAGCAACCTTAATAGTTAATGTTGTTTTGTCCGCCCCGGGCCCACTGACTAAGCTTTGCACTTTTTCTCTGGGCTCCTGGGCTGGCACAGAATCTCATTACCACTGTTAAAGAAAAGAAAAAACTTCCTGTGTTCTTATAAAACCCTAAACCGCTTCAGGTAGATTTCAGCAAACTGATTGAGGTGATTTTGCTTTTCTTTATTTTTTCTCCAACTTTTTTTAAATTTTTTTATCCAAACAGAAAAACAAATGGAGAGTGTCAATAAAATATTTGATGTATTTAAAAAGAATAGTATTCAACATATTTTTGAATTAGCTGAACTTTTTCCAAAAACCTGATAAGTGAATAAACACAAACAAAATTGGAAATTTAGGTTTTGAACAAGATTTGAGATATTTAGGATGTAACCATTCTAAAGAGTGCAAAGAATGTGACTTGTGTATAAAATATTATGTACAGAGATATAGTATCTTACATTTTCTGGTAGGTTAGTCATCCATTTATCCATCTGTTGATTAAAGACCTGTAATACCTTCTCAGAGCATCTGAAAATGACTTTCAGCTACCACCACCCAAACCTTACCTCATTATTTGTCATTTTGAATGGGTTAAAGCTGTGTCTTGTATAGGACTGACTCTAAATATCAATCAGTTGTAGGTGTATGTTTGGGAATTGCATTTTGAAAGTTTCATCAAAATTTGTCCAATGGGTCATGAGATATTTGCCAACAGGCAGGGTTGATTGTTACAAATAACAGCAGTAACTTTAAGCAAAAGTGTTGTGCATTGGAAACTCCCTCTATTACACCAAATATTAGTTTTATATCTGGGAAACTGAGTTCTTGTCACTTGATTAGGAGTGAACCCAAAAATTTAATCACTTGTAAATGTACATCCAGAGAGTTTAATTCACATTTGTCTGGAGGTTTATGAGCTATTTTGCTCGCTGTACAGACAAACACACACAGATTATCCCCTCACTTTCAGCAGTGGGGAAATAAAAAGGACAACAGACAATTGAATCAAACAGAAGTGAAGATTTCATTTATTGGAAAGCATTAAAAAAAATTTTGTTTTGAATACATTTGTGTGTCGTACCACGCGTTGTTCCTTGAGCTTGCGTGAGGAAAAGCTCACGCTTGCTTTTTTTTACGAGCGCATTTGAGCAGTTTCCCAGTGAGCGTGTGTTTTACAGCCAGATTCCTCCAGGATGAGTCTGACTTTTGATTGAAAAGCCCCCACTGCAGTCTCGGGCCTAATGAGCATCACGTCTAACAGGTGGTCCATAAGAGACCTGCGGAGGAGCGGAGCTGTTAATGATTATTTGCTCTGTGGTGAGCAAATCAGCTCTATCCAGTGCAGAAAATGAATCATATCGCATTTCCTGAATCCTCTGTGGGTTTCTGTCAGGGGTCTGTGCTGTGGGTGATCAAACAAACAAAGAAATAAAAGCGAACTGGTGAGATTATAGTGCAAACACGGTGGTTTAGTGATTCTTCTGGCGTCAAACCTGCGGAGGTCTCCCACCAGAGACAAGCCTGTGGATCTCAGTTATAATTATAATTGGCTGTAATTAATTGGCGAGCTCACAGAAACGTCCTCTGACTCACTGAAAGCTAGACGATATCGACCCTGCGGACAAAACAACTATATTCATAGTGACCGATGCATTTGAATGATGCATGAATGAATCATGTTTTCAATTTACTTGCGGATTTTAGAATTTTTGAATATTTATAAAGTGAATTATTTAAACCACAATCTCAAATATTTATCTCCTTTTAATTTATTTTATTATGTTGATGAGGTAATGCAAGATCAGAGGTGAAAATGTCTAACATGACATTTTATTTATAGCCTGGTTAATTAAACGATGTTGTGCGAGAACCTCACCCACATTCTGTGCTGTTGCTGCTGGAGAGGACTTTTAATAAAATCTGATTTGAAAGCTTGGGAATAATTCCCATGCGTATGTGGTTTGTAGGTCATTGTGCCATCCGGGTTTGTTCCTGGTCTGGATAAAATGCACGTGTCTGAATGTTCGTCTGCGCGAGAGTAGGGGGGAGGGGACGCAGGAAAGCAGCGGGGGCTTCCATCTCCTTGTCTCGTTGCAGCATCGTAGCCTCTCCCTCCATATGTGGACTCAGTGTGAACTCACCCCACCCCACCCCCTCGAAGCTTGACCCACAAATCCCTTCCTTTAGGCAACGGGGGGATTACGGAGAAAATCTGGCTAATCTAATAATGCGAGTTTACTTATGCAAAGTGTTTGTTACACAAACCTTGGCATGGTTTGGCATGGAAACAAAAAAACAAACAAAGATTGCACTTTTGTGTGTACTCCATGTGCAGGTCAGCAAAAGAAAGTCCCGAAGCTTCAATCTGAGAGTCTTTGCTTTCTTTTTTTTTTGGGGATACTTGAGAAGCAACACAAGGCTCGTAAGAGGCCACCTGCAATAACAAATTACTCCCCGGTGTCCAGGAAACCTCCAAAAACAGCTCTCTGGATGATATTCTCTTGATTTATTAATATTCTGCACAAGTCTGAGGGTTCTGCTTGAAATAAAACTTGGGGGGGTGTTGCAGGATGAAAAATATACCTGTGAAGAGCTTCCAAGATAATTATTTTCAGTAGCACTTACCAAAAATGACAGTTTGTTACTTGAACAAATACTTGTAAAGTAACTTTTTTTTGCCTCAGAATGGTATTTCTGGCCAGCTCTATTTCAAACATCTTTGATCTTTTCTTTTAGTTTATATTTGGATGTCGAGTCTTTATCTGAGACGGAGGTGGGAGTGAAGTGATGGCGAGGGAATAAGGCCGAAGAAAGATAAACTTATCACCTTGTCCAAAGTCAAACAGTTTGGGTGGACGGTTTCACCATAGTTGGCTCTCTCCTGTTTGTGTAAATAGTCCTGTCCTGATGGTGTGATATGGCATCTTCCAGGCTCATTTAGACAGTCTAGAAGGAAATGAACTGGGGGATTTTCTGCAGCAAAGGTTAGCACACAGGAGTGACTGGAAACAGATCTGGTAACTGCTTCTTGGCTGTGTTTACTGGTTTATTTTTCCTCAGACGTCCCCAGACACTTGGAAGTTAGATTACATCTTCTGCAAAAACTCCCAATTATTTTCTCTCCACTGTTGGCCGGATGATAAAAGATTTTCTTTTTACTCTGTTGCATTGTAAATAATTTAGAGTGAACAACTGTGATTCGGAACATGTGGGTGTTTTTTGTTTGTTTAGATTTTTTTTTTTCAAATGTTTGACTCATTTACTGACCTGATTCCGTAAAATTGGTTGATCAAACTAAATTACTAAAGCAGAGGTGCGCAAAGTGCCGACAGATGTCCTGGTTACTAGGTTGTAATCTCTTGTCATCCTGTGTAGAAACTGTATTTCCACTTAGAGTTGTTCCATCTGTTGACCCAATGACTATAATGACCTGCAGTGCAGATAGTTTTCACTCATGGTGCTTGCTTTAACTTTCAACTTTTAAGATTAAACATGAAATACAAGTAACTATAAGAGACATTTAGATTTAAGCACACATGCAGATTTTCAACACCACACATCTCTGTTACAAAATGTCCCCAATGAGCCTTTGCTGCCCGAGCGTATACGCCAAACTTTCTCCAAGTGCACAGGCTAAAATAAACAAACAGGAAAGAATTGGGCCACCGCACAGGCTGCTTTTAATTATAAAAAAATGAAAGGTCTTTACTTAAAAAGAATTTGTGTTTTACGTGATATATTATTCCGTTTGGCCCGCAGCCAGTTTCATTTTGCCCCTCTCTGGGAAACGTTTAGGCACCCCTGCACAAAAATGTTAAAGATACCACTTTTTTAAAAATATGAACTCAGGATGGTCCCTTTGCTTAGTGCTATAGGCTCATAAATGTACTTAAATGGGATGTTTTGTTGTAAGAAAATGTGGTTTATGTATACAATTTATGATGCATCATGATGCAGACAGAAACTGCAGTTAGAGAGGACATGGAGAATGGCTACTGCTAACCAGCAAGAAATGCCAAAATTTCCATGTAACTCAGAAAAGCAAAATTGCAAGGGTCATTGCGACATTTATTGCAAAGGATTTGAGTCCATATTTAGTTGTGCAAAACCAGGACTTGTGCACTATGTTGCACTTTGGAGACACAATAGAACATGCTTATATTACAGTATGTTGAAGATAATCCCACAGCCAGCCCTCTATATCAAACCAAATCAAATTGAGAAGTATCCCACCTCTTGTTGCATGTTGTTCACTTTCATGCCGATATGCAACCATGAAATCACAGCCAGGTCTTTACAAAATAGAACTCTGACAGCAGCATACCAATATAGAGAAATCTTAGATCCGGGACACAATCGAAGAGCAAAACACGTCCCTCTGTGTTGTGGTTTATTCAACTTGATGAATTCAAATGGTTTTCTGTGCAAAAACAAGAGTCTTGTTAGCTTCCTAAGCACATCCAGGCCACTTCCAGACATCTGTCACACTCTGTAACAAGCCGCTGAGTGTTGCTTGAAATGTGCATGTTTATTTGCTGTTTGTGCTCCGTGCTGACAGATGCCATGTGACAGCTTTGAAATATGGCCTGTTAGACATCTGAGACACGAAGTGTAGTATCTTATGAGCGGACTCAACAGGCTCATCCTCACAGAATCCCTGTGTTTCTATGCTTAGTAGCAGATAATGGATCTATAAATCCTCTTGTGTAAGAAACCCTGTCAACAAAGGCAGGGCAGGACGAGATGAGGAATGACGCAAGCGTCTATTCATCCTTCCCTCAATTCCTTCCTGATTTTCTGATCCTGGACACTTGGGAGGTCAGCTGCGTTGCTCCTTTGACCTTAATTCCTTAAGGAAAGGTTTCCTGAGAAAAGACGTCTGTTCACACACGCATCCCGTTTTTCTTTTTTTTTTTTTTTTTTTGAAGCTGACCTGGAAACGGTGCAGAGAGCAGGTGACGCACACACAGACTGTAGAGGAGGCGCAGGAGTGCAGGAAGTACCCCTCCTTTTTTTTTTTTTTTTGATCTGACGGCGGACACGGCTCCATCTGCTTCCTTCTCCAAAGGCTGCAGCATTCAGTCACATTTGATGAAGCCAAGTAAATAAACAGGAGGATGAATCATGACTTTTATTCATGTTATGTCAAGGGTTTCTGCTTGAGCGCTCGAGCCTGGAAATATTTACACGTTTGTTAAACAGCTTCCAGGGTGACCGGTGTGTCAGACAAAGCCTCGCAGTAGCAGACATTGTCACAGACATGTCTGTTCATTAGTAGTTACCGGTCCCACATTGCTGCGTTCACTTAGCAGGATTTCATTGTTTGTTTAATCAATAAACATGCCAATTCAAAATGCATGGCATACCTATTTGTTGTACCCCCTCAGGAAGCCATTTCTCTCTCAGGAGTTTTTTTTCTTTCTTTCAACTAGTTGTCCACTTCTGCACTCAAGCCCATCCGTCTCCTTTCTCTGACTCTGTCCTCTTGTCTTTATGTCCCCCTGCACCTGTCAAACCCATTGTCTTCCGCAGAAAAAAAAGGAGTAAACCCACACAGGCAAGCTTCCCTGACCTTTTCAATGGCCATCTCCCGAGGAGAAAGATGCCTTTGTTCCTCAAGCTTTTCTTGCCAGGTTTTGGAGCAGCTAGCATGAGCGCATTCGTCTTCCCATTGAAGGAGGCGTGGTTCTCCCTGCTTTGCCGGGTGTGATTACGGACCACACAGGGTCGGAGCAAAACCTGGACCCTCTGTCTTGTGGGCACAGGCACAAGAGTCCCCAGCTCAGCTTCCTTTGCCGGCCAGTGAAGAACTCTTCTAAGCCTTTTGTTTGTGCCCTTTCACTGTGCTTGAGCTCCGCTGGGCCCTTTGTCCCTCTATCTGGGGGCCCAGTGCTTCTGCGTCCACTCCCTCATCTTTGTTTGCTCCACCTACAATATGCCACCAACAAGTATTCTACTAATGTAATGACGCAGGTCTTTTTGTGGAACTGATGATGTTGTTGGTTTCTATGAATGTGTTGCTGAAAAGCTGAGTGATTTATTGTACAAAGATGACCGTGGATCTGCTCAAAGTGTTTATTTATTTATTTATTTATTTATTTATTTATTTATTTATTTATTTATTTATTTATTTATTTATATTTATCCCGACTATTGCAGGGCTCCACAATTACTGGTGGACTTTGAAAAACTTTTTGAACTAGTCTGTTTTGGTGCCGTTTGAAGGCAACATTTATTTTAGATGTTTTTAAAAGGGTTTAAAATTTAGCCTTTGTTTCTGTTGTTTCTATTAGTGTATGTTTTTGGGTTTTACTAGTTTTATTATTTACTGTGTGTTTTGCTGTTTGTAGCACAAAGAAAAGTGCATGTCTTATTTTAATTATTATTATTTAATTGCTAACTCCTGGGACTTCTTAGTCACTTTTTAAAAAGTGCAACAATGCTTTCTTTTCATTCAGCAATGTCAGTCTTCAACATTTTGCTAATGTCTTATTTAAGTGAATTAAAGAGTCTCTTTATCTTGTTTTCCTACCAGATCTTGCCATTGTATGCAAGGTTTATTAAGTTTTCTTTCTTCTTTTAGCTTTTGTTTTTGGAGGTTGGACGTTGGACACACATTTCTGCAAGGTTTCTGTCATTTGTTATATTGAAGGTCTTTTTAATAAAACCCATATTGAACTTGTGGTGAACAGGAGGTTAATGTCATGTTATTAAAATATAGATTTATTTTACAAGGCATTCACTTTTAACTGAAGGATCTTTCATTTTATAATTTTATTTTATATTTTTTTCTGAAACAGAAGACATTTGGTTTTATCTACCAGTCTGACAGTGCATGAACAAAGTCTGCACATTAAGTTGCTTGTGCTGGTTCACCAGAGGTCTGCACCACATGGTGCTTTGTTGTTCTGCTGCTAGCCAGGGATACAGTCCAAAAAAATAAACCCATCAAAGTGTACCAGCTACCTTTTGCTTCACTTATTTAGGTCATCATTCCTCCAGCAGTAATTGACAGTTTTAACAATGTCCATCAATTTTTGGGATTGTTTTTTTTTTGTCTCTACTCATTTTAAGAATGGAAAAATAGTAAACTCTTTAAAAATGTATCTCTTGGTAAAAAGTGCAGGCTTTTCTGCATCCACAGCAAAATACATTTTTGAAATAGGCTTCACTGCTTGCAGTAAAGTTTTTATTTGAACAACAACAGAAATGTGTCCTGTAATTTTGCATTCTCTGTTGGAGTATGTAAGTGAATGTTAAACCACAGAGACTGTTTTTGACTTTCCACACATGCTCTGACCTAAAATCAATCTGCCTTTCTTATAGTGTCACATGACTTCAGTCATTTAAACTAGCTGATTAAGAACAAGAAAGCAAGCAGCTGTCTGTAAAACAATCAGATCTTCCTTGAAGACAGAGCCTCTATAGATTACTTTTGTTTGATACCTACTTTTAGAGGCAAACAAATTGATTTCTTCTCCCATTTTCCAGTTTATTCAGCTCAGTAAACACCAGAGTAATTTGAAGCTAATGATACAGCCTCATTAAGGTGCTGTTACTTCAGCATTTCTGTTACTTTTGTTTTTTGAACTGCAGAAAAAAAATATATATATATATTTTTTAAAAATCAGGACTGTTTTACTTTTTTAGAAAATCCAATAGTGCTGACTGTTGCAGTGCTATGGTGCATTTTAGATGGAAATTCAATTTAGCTCTACAATGAGAAAAGAAGAAAATTGCCTCTGAATGTTATTGACTGGGAGAAAAAAGATTAGCTGCGAGCAAAGTCTTTTGTGATGCAGCGACGAAAGTGACAACACAATACACGCGAGACGAGGGGAAGACACTGCAGAAAAACAGTTTATGCTAAACTAGCTTCCTCCTCTCTTCATCATGAGTATCGATCACGTGTTTTCATCTATAAAAGTAAAACATGATGTGACTGAACGTGAAGAAACATCCGTTAGAATCTTTGGTTTTGTGTTTACCTGGTCATGCTGAGTGATTTTTGTAATGCAGTCTGTACAAAACAGGGAATTCAGTAATGATCTCAGCACATGGAATCAACTTGTCAGATCAGTGTGTTTGTTTGTGTTGATTTATAACTCTGACAAATGCTACTCTTCCTGGATGGAAAATTTGGTGAGGAAATACTAAATCTGTAAAAAGCACAGCCTCTGGTTACAGGGTTGGTGGTTTGTGTGATTTTTTTTTTCTTTTTTTCGGTGGCTGTAAAATTTCAAATGAGTAAATGAGCTCCTTTTGAAAAAAAATCTAAATTGACACCATGTGGAAGACAAAGCATTTAGAAGCACATAAGAGGTTATTTGTATCCCACTTTGGACATGTTTATAGATTTACAAGGCACTGGAGTCTCACGCAACAACAAGCAGCACCAGAACTATTTAGATCAGTTTTGTATATTGCATTATTTAAAATGAGCCTTTGAGTTTTTTTTTTCTGTAGTTATTTGTTTCCTCTTGTATGTAAATTTTTCTTCTCAGTTCAGTTGCATGTTTAAACATTGTGGACTGAACGTATGCATGCACTATACTCACCCTTTATCATGCAGTATATTATATTCAAAGGCTTAAACTCCAATCAGCCTGTTTACTCTAAAATCCAGCCTACTTGCAGTATCCACTGACATTTTTGCTCATTTTGCAACAACTTTAAAGGGGGAATATCATGCAAAATCCCCTTTTTTTGCCGATAAATACATTTTGTTGTGTACCTTGAGTCTCCTGGAGGGCAGAAAATGTTTATTTTGTCTCTCTAGGTACTGCATAGATATCTTTTATATTCTGTTGGGGTCATATTTTTTTAACCCATTCAGTTTTCTCTATTCTCTATGACATTTTCTGAACTATTACGTCAAAGTTTTTGCAATGGAACGGCCAAATAAGATCTGAATACCAACTACTCTGGCTCCAACATGTAAGGCTGGGTGGACAAGTCTTGTTAACATATTTTAATAATTTGTAAAAAAAAAAAAAAATATATATA